>CANXYC010348979.1:0-31530 GCA_948193065.1 Aleurites moluccanus | reverse complement strand
TAAAGGAAATGACCAAATTACCCTTAGTGCAACCGAAACACCGAAATCGCGTAACGTGCCGATACCGATTTTTCAACCGGGATTATTTCTTAAACTAATTCTCAAATTATTAAAACAAGGCCATTTTCAAGTCTTTAAATTATTTTCTCTCTTTAAATATGATATTAAATTCATAAAATTCCGATGGGGTGTAAAATGACCATTTTGCCCCCAGTTCACCAAAAACTCAAAATTGATCGATTAAGTCCTAGCTGCCTCTAAATCATTTCTATGCGTAGAACTAATTCAAATAACATGCATAAATATTAATTTCATGCATAATTACATATTAACATCACAATATATAAATAACAAAATTCTCCCCCCGAATATCACTATTAAAGAAAGACTAAAACTAGGCTGAGGTGTTACACTAGTGTATGGACACCATGCCATGATTCTAGCCAAATTGACTGTTAAGTTGTTAAGACGGTAGCACCAAGGAGAGTTAACAACCGACCAATATACCCAGGCTATGATGAAGGAATTGGACGAGTTAGATTTTGATCGGCTTGCAGCACTTGATAGAATTCAATCTCAAAAGAAAATAGTAGAAAGAGCCTATAATAAGATGGTTTGGCCTAAGGACTTAAAAATTGGTGACCTGGTTTGGAATGGGGTTTTACCAGTTGGTCAAAAAGATGTTGAGCTCAATAAATGGTCTCTGAATTGGGAAGGACTGTTTGTTATAAAAAGCATTATAGGGAATGGTATACAGATTATCTGACCAAGATGGCGAAAAACATGATTGGTCGATTAATGAGAAATATTTGAAGATGTATATACCATTTATTTGGGATAGCATTGACCGATCTAAATTTTAGCGTAGAATTAATAATTGGTTGAAATGGCTGATGTACCTATTATAATTATTATCAAGTATGAATAATAAAAATCTTTTCAGTTCATTAAGCTAATTGACGTTCAATGAAAATTTCATAAAAAATTAAGCACTTGCAAAATATCGATCCTGTGGCAAAAACATTTATTAAAAAGGCAGGTTAAATGACTGCCATTGAGTATTCATAATACCAACAAAAAAGCAAATTTACATATCAAAAAGTAATAAACGGTCATAGAAGACTGATATATAGAAAAAAAAAACAGAAACTTCAAAGATGGTGAAAAAGAGCATAAATGGTTCTGAAAATCTGTTTCATCTTAGCCTGAGCCAATTCATCTTGCTTTTCTAGATCCTTGAACTCTGAGAGTCGCTCATCTTTAGAGTCTACCAATTTCTCGGCATCTTCCCTTGCGGTTTTAATGCACCTTGCATAGTCATCTTTTTGTCGAGAAATGATAGCCAACTCAGCTCGAACTTGTCACTACTCGCGACGATCCTAGGGTGCGGGAGATGCCGAGGCGACCGACACCCGTAGAACCCATCAATCTCATCAATACAATTTCATACTATACTGCAGCGGAAACATCTATTACAATCAATTCATTATTATACATATCAATCTATAATCATACACTCACATATGTACTATTCATTCTGTTACTCTGTCATTCATTCTGTATCTTTCTGTAATAACTATAGTCATATCATTAATTAATCTCCAATATTCCCATACATACATGTTCATAAACTAACTATACCATACATAACCTATGGAGCAACTAGGATATGAATATATAAAATATTCAGTGTTTAAAATAATTACACTACTATAAAACTGCAGAATCCACAGAGAGTCAAAAGGCTGGGATATCTGCCTCTTACTTTGCACCTGAGAGGGTAAACAGTGAGAGGGTGAGTATATATGATACTCAGTAAATCTAATATGCATCGACTAATAAAATAGGTAATGGAATATCAATAAGCAATAGACAGATGAAATAAATAAATAAATCTGCTCAGAATCTCTGTAATACAGAATCAAGTCTAGAATATGACTGTAAGTAAACAATCACATTAATGGAATGTATATCACATGGATAAGATGGAAAATGACAGATATGGAGCCATACGCATAGAAATATATCAAGCACAAATCAATCTCATATCAATAACATAAGACGGATAAGGTCTTATGACTAGGACATCCCTTCCTAGTTCAGGGTACTATAACAAAACATTGTGTACAGTGCCGACAGTATGTACTCACTACCTTGTCGGGGTGGTAGCTCTGTCAAATCACCTCGGAATCAATAGAAATAATAACACATCAATAGATACCATTTTACAATAATAGCATCACCAATATCAATAACTCATCATCAATCAATTCAATGAGCAATAGAGTCAATAAGACATCAATAATAATCGATTATACGATGACCAATAGTCTAGCAACCAACAATGGGATCAAACATAAGTTGGTCATTTATGGCTAAAAAGTTGACGCAATTGGCATGCCATTATCGGTGGCTACAATGACGACGATGATATTCAAATGGTTGGCCTATGGATTTTTGGGTTAGGCATTTTATCGAACACATTGTATGCAATATGCAATAGATATTTTGGTATAGTTTTGGTGCAACATTGACATCGCCCCAATTATCAATAATAATACATAATGTAAGCAATTCCATAGACATTATATACAACTCAATAAACATCATCAATTGGATCAATTTGGCATGAAAAAGCCATAGGAAAATCATGAACAAAACAAGGCAATTTTTCCCTAAAGTGGTTCGACCATTTTAGGGTTTTCACATATGGATTCCAATTGGAATTTTAACAATTTAGGCATAACATATGATGCATATTAAACTCACCTAACACTCCAAATCACCAAGAAAAATTGCTTTGCCACTAAATTCTTCAAATTCCTCAAAGTCGGCACAATGAGCAATTTTCCTCCATCGAATTTTCTACAAAAATTCAACCATCAATTAATCATCAATTAACTTCCAATTGAATTATTCTATACTCAATTTACACATACTAACTCAATTACATAAAATCACTTCATACAACTTAGGTTTAGGGTTTGAAAATTGGGCAAAAATACTATATGCATCAATTGATGCAATTAAACTAATTACCCAATCTAACATCAATTAACCCTAAATCAAACATAAAATCAACCAAAACAACATTTTACCTCAAATGTGTGAAATGGCCGAAATTCCAAATGCCTTTGTTCTTGAAAATTTCTTGATTCCTATGGATGGAAATGGTTGGAGGATGGATAATATGGTGTTTAAATCAAGTTTCTATTAATTTTCCTTAACAAAACGGAAGAAAAATCAAATGGAAAAGGTGGGAGAAAACTACAGATGAAGATGAACAAAAATGGGCAAAAATTTGCTAAGTGTGGCTTATATAGTAAGTCACATTTGGCAAATTTCCTTTTGGTCCTTCAACTTTCTTTACATTGTGCTTTTGCCACATTTTTGCTCGGTAAATTATTCTGACAATTTCGTTGGGATTTGGATTTCAAAGTGAAAATTCAAACATCTTATTTTTATTAATACTTTATAATAAAAAAATAGTTTCAGAGCTATTCTGAAACTCAGACTGTCCAAATTCCACTATACCTCTAAAGTTTCCTTTATTTACGATTTTGCCATTGTTTACTTTATCAGTGTTCTTAAACATTTTTCACCTTTTTATTTTTACTGTATTTACACATGCATACACATAATCATTTACTCCTTCGAAAAAATCAGAAATTCATCTGTCGACCGAACTGCTATTTTTGCGGCAGCGATATCGACACTGGCAATTTTCGAAAAAGTTTTCCGTTTTTGCTCTAACTAGGTTTTCAAAATTATCTTTAGTTATTTTGATAATGTCAAACTATATACTGAGAACTTTATTCACAAAAATATGTTATGCTTTTATAGGGTATTACAAAACTCTTCCCTATCTCAGCCTCAAGCTATTTTTTCTTGGTAGATAGTTCCTTAATTTTAGTTACCGATTCCTTGCCAAAATTTATCAGGCGTTGAACATTTTGTTCAGCACAACGACTTCTTCATGACTAGAAATGGAGTGCTCGGTCGACCGGTATCTGTGCTGTAACTGATTGAATTCTGTTGCAAATGAATCAATTGAAGCTTTCAAGCCAACATAGATATGAGCTTCAGTAGCATGAATGGAGATGAATACAACTGAGTTTCTAGCAGTTTAGAAAATGTTATCATCCAGGAAGATAGCAGGGTCGACATCTTTTAGCGTGGCAAAGGCACTGAGATGAGCCTGAATATTGTCTAGAAGTGGGTCTTGTTCGACCTCAATATTTTCTTCAACCTCCTCTACCCAAGCAGGAGAGGTTATAGGAGGTCATAAGATGGTTCAAAACTTGAGAAAAAGTTGTCAAAATTGTCCCAATTTTCCTGCAAAGAGAATGACCGAGTATTAGAAATTAATAGGAGAGTTGTGGCATAAATGTTCAAATTATATCTCATCTTGGGGGACATTGGTTTTTGGGCTCTCAGGCAGAGGCAAAACTAGCACAAGGGTAACTGGTAATTCCCGGAGAGGAGGTAGCACAGGTATGATGGGTGATGCTCTAGCCGATCAAATTTCCAGAGCTGAGGAGGCCGTTTTTTAAGAAGATTTGCTTTGATCAGGAAATTGCGCGGTTGGTGCCTCGATTAGCTTCACTTTGAAAGGGAACTTTATGCCAGCGCTAATCTTTGATCTCTACCAAAACAAAGAGTGTTATAGTCTAAAGCTAAGAAAATTAAAAAAAAGGTAGCAATGATATAAATACCTTTAGTTTCTTGGATGGTGGCTCGGTTAGTTCTGGAACATAGCTAGGGATTTTTGCAATCTTTGAGGGTATAGCATCTGGAAAACAAAAAACATTAAGTTAGGCCGAAGAATAAAAGTGTTGCTAAAATAGGATCAAAGCATACCTAACCTAATGAGATTATCTTCGTCAATCAACTCAGTGGGAAACCAAGCCTTATTAGTCGGCCAATCTTATTGTTAAGACCCAACCCAAGTTACTTTATTTCTTCGGCGATGTTCATCTCGGCTTACAGGAATGCCTGCTATACCAAAGGGAACATTCAAAATCTTTGGCCAGTAGATTTTTGAAACCTTTATAGGAATCCAACCAAGACAAAAAGTTGTCAACCCAGAAGAGTCGTGCCTGTCTTCCAAAAGTTAAGCTTCTTCCATAAAGTTATGCTTTGTTTTGGTCAATTTTTCCTGTTCAACAAGGACTTTCTTGTTAGCCTCAGTTTGAATATTCTTTTGAGCTTCTATTATTATTAGACGAAGGTAATTATATTTAAAACCGTAGAACTTTATAGATGCAAGGATGTCATGAATATGCATACCTTTAGAATTGTGAGGCACCTATTCCTACATATGAGAAGAAGCAACATCAGAGGAAGTTCTTTTAGGGGCCTGTGCTACTAAGCCAAAGTCCTATATCTCCCAGATAAGATTGGCTGAAGGTTACATCCTTGATGAAGTGAATTCAGCCTACCAAGAATCAAAGTCAACCGAGCTATTTGGAGATATAGAGAGATCATCCAGTATAACAGAAGACACCCTTTCTTTATATAGTTGGTTTAATTCCTTAATGACTTCCAAAGTTATAATGGGCCAAGTGGTTCTGACAATATTATAGGAATATACCAAAGGAAGAGGCAAATATTGAACTAGGCCGAGCTGGCAAGCACACAGGTTAGGATGATACACTTCAACACTGCACTAGTTATCAATCACAGTGCTAAAATAAGAGTCTCGAGTGATTAACACACTGGTCCAAGACTCGGACCATTCATGAAATGTGAACTCCTCCACGACCGACATTGACCTATAATTAAATTTAGTCCACCTAGGGCTGAAAGCAGTCAGTTGAAAGGGACATAATTTGGTGTCATCTTTATACTCGGTGGAATAAAAGAAAGAAAAGACTAGATGGAAGGATCGGTTGCTGATAGAAAATGAACGAATCCAAGGTCCATAGCAAGGGATAGACCAAAAGGGAGGTTGTGGAGTAGTCTGGACCAACTTTGGAAAATAATCCATTAACAAGATTTGAACCATCTAGAGTGGCCCAATAATTGGACTGAATGAAAAAGGACAACCACCATGAAAAAAGGTATGGATGGCTCTGTATATATGGGTAAGGATGCAAGGACCAAGAGCAAGTTTTTCACCTGAAGCCAATGCGTGGCAATTTTTTAGTTTTTTTGGTAACCTTAACTGAAGCAGTACAAAATATGAATTTACATAGCCAATATAGTAGGAAGGCTACGTGCTTAGAGAATCCAGGTTCGGTATCATCGGTTCAGTTCAATTCTAATAAGTTTCTATAATTGCAATCGTTCTTTTTGAATGAAATATGAACATCAGAGGTGTTCACTTCTAATGATGCATCTATCGAGGAGCCAAATAGGGGAATGTTGAAGAGCATGGCTAGATCTAGCAAGGTTATGGTCATGGGACCGAACCTAAAAGTGAAGACATTATTATTAGCCGACCAAAATAGGAAAGCTAGGAGAAGGATTTGCTTCTGGAAAGGAATACGGGTCAAAGTAAAATCCATAAGATCAAATATACCTATGGATTTTTAATGATCTAAAAAAGATTTTTGAAGCCGAGCTTACCAATCAAGAAAGTCAGTTGGAATGGTTGGCCAAGACCGGGGTTGTTTATTTTGAGTCCAAGAGCTGAGTTGGTTTTTGTAATTAAACCTAGGTGGGGAATGGTTTTCATTGAAAAGGAAGTGTTCATATTTGCTACCCCCTAGAACTACGAATCAGCCGTAGAAGGTAACGGTCATGATCAGGATTAATTACTTGGAGATTTATGGGCTGACCCTCCTCGGCGAGGTCCTTGAAGGTCTCAGTGGGGACACCAGCCAAGGCTTCTTTCCTTTTGCTAGACCGAATCATTCTGACAAACAAATATATTCAAGATTAAACTTAAAGTTAAGATCAAAATAAAGAACTTAAAGAAACTTACTTGAATGAAGATGAACTTGGATGAATTCGGAGGGAGCTCGATAAGGGTAATTTGAGAGGATTTTTATCTAAGGTAAATAGTGTAAAAGTAAAAATGAGATCATGGTATCACTTTTATAAGGGTGGCAAGTAATGGTGTGATGTTTTGATTTTAGTGATTCAAGAATGGTTGATCATTAATTGTTAGAGAGATCTAAAAGGTCGCAACTGTTCTACTTCTGGTCTGATTCAGATGATTGTGTTTAATTGTAGTAAAGGCAATTGGTCAGCATAAAAAGTACAACCTTTCATCTTTTATAAAATTAAAGGTTGTAAGGGACATTGTTGATACCGTTCTAAAATCATAAAGTCTAGTATATGCAAGGCCTGTTGTGAGGAAAGACCGATTGGATGATTTGTCCCAATATGAATAACCTTGTTAGAAATATGATAGGTATTAGACTTTGGGCTTGAAATAGATTGGGCTTGTGTCAACTAAGGCCTATGCGAAAGGGGTGGTCTGCTTTAGTGATTAAGTTTAAATTAAAAATATTAAGCTTTCCTTGGAAAGGCAGGAAGCAGATCCCTATTAAAGTAAGGATTCCTAAATAAGTTGGGTACATTAGCATATTACTATAAATAAGATTAAGTTGCTATCATATGACTCTCGCAATTTTCAACACACACAAACTAACTTTACTCTTAGTTTATACATTATTTTTCCTGAGTTGACAGTTGATTGCCTAGATACTCACAATTGGTTGCTGGCTCCAACAGCTTATAAATTAGACCTCTGAAGCACCCAGTTGACGGTGATATCTTCTAAATACTAGAGCTTTAGGTTAATTATTGTCTCTTCTTTATTTTGCATAAACCCCTGAATTAGATCAATTAAGTAAATTGCCTACATATTGGTTAATCTGGGTCCTGTCAGTTGATCATATTTTTGTCAATATGTTTTTTTGAATTATTGAGTATCATCTAAGCTGTAACAGTAAACCCATTAATAAAGTAATCTAAAGGTTTTTGCACTTTATCATATTTATTGATTTTTATACAAACAACTTTTTATATTTTGATTAAATATATTATTATGTCTAGATTTTTCTATAAAATAATAATTAATAAAAAAGTGCAAATTATATAATATAAAACCGTATAATTCGATCTAATTTAATTCATAATTGTGGATTGAATTGACTTTTTTTTCATGAATTGAATTGGATTGTTTAATTTTTAATTCATAATTTATGAGCTGAATTAATTATGATGGCAAAATTGATTCAATCCGATCCTTGAACATCCTTTCTCAACACTATTTTCTCTTTATACTTCAAATTAAATTATTCTATACCACCATAGTAAACAATGAATGAAGCTCGGTGTGGTTAGTGATAAACGAGTGCAATTAGTAGTTACTAGTTTTTTGTTAGAAAGTTAAACACTGATAATTAAAAATTTTATTTTTAATATTTTACTTATAATTTTAAATAATTAATTTTAAAATTTTAAAATATTACTTCAAATAGCGACTTTATTACTGAACAATTTAAATTAGTGATTGGAGTCCGAAACCAAAGATTAATTTCTAATCATTGATCCAAATAGGTCATATGCACAAAATATATTAAATCACAAAATTACCAATATTCTTCAATAAATAGAAATTAATGTAGAATGAGATATTGAAACTCCTTAAATGTAGCGGAACAGATGACCCAAACCATTCGTAAGTAGTTCGGTATTTAATTTGATTAAAATTCGTTTACGTTTAATTTATTTTATAAATGATTAAGGTTGACCTCTATTTCAAGGTTCAATAAATAAAAAAGTCAAACTTAAATAAAACTAAACACGGCTTGGTTAAATTCGTGAATAGTTTAATTATAAACTCGTGAATAGGTTCAACTTGATTAATAGGCTTGAGAACAGCTCGATTATTATTATTATTATTATTATTATTATTATTATTTTAATAATTTTTGCACTCCAAAAAAATATTCTTACACTCATATAATTTTTTTGATAATTTAATTTGACTAAAATACATATTAAATATTTTTATGTATTTTTTCTTATACAAGCACTTTAAATATTTTTGAAAGAGAAACAAATTATATATTTAATTGTATTTTCAATTTTTAATAAAAGTTACTTTTTATTATTAGGAAAATTATTATTATTTTTTTAACAATGAAATATAATATTTATTTATTTAATTCATAAGTCATATATGAAAGTCTCTTGACAACCAAAAGAAAGGTGAATTGGTTGTCTATTAAAAATTGATGACAACTTAAAATTAATAAATATAAGAATCAAAGAAAGTTCACATGAGAAATTTATAGTGGTTCGGCCAAAATACGCCTACGTCCACTCCTCAAGATCACACTTGAGTATTTCACTATCTTTAATCCTTTTATAGGTTCAAAATCAAACTTCAAATTGTTTTGGCTCATACTAAACCTTACAATGTGTTTTTACAAATAGGCTCACACATAACTTTAAAGAATTACAAGTGATGAGAAAGAAAATACCTAATTACTTTTTCCCAACTCTTAGAAATTAATTACGCTTCAACAACCTTGAAGTTTTAGCAATTAATTCTCTTTACAATAAGAAACTCAAATCTAAACTTAAGAACACTTGAATGCTTTGAAGGTATGAATTAATGCATTGTGAATGGTTGTTGTTGTTATATTAAATTCATACCAACCCATATAAATAGTTTTCAACTTAAAAAAGTCATTTGGGTGCATTAAATGTGCATTAAATGCATATCAGAGTTGTTCTATGGCTATTTTTTTTGCTAGTATTCAAATTATAGTGGCGGCTAAACAATGAGTAGTGGGCGCTACTTATTAAGTTGCGGGGGCTACTTATTGTCACGACCCGTTTTCGGATCGCGACGTTCCTAGGGAAAGGGAGATGCCAATGGCGACGGGCACCCGTAGAATCCAATATCACATGCACAATCTATAAACCACAATATATTATCCATTTTAGTTAGTTATCATCCATTTTGTTATTCTGTAATTTACTGTAATTGATTGTAATAGTCATTATATTACATCATATAATCATCATATAACTCATAATATCATTGTAAACATATATACATGTTCATTTCCTAACTAACCCATACATACCCTATGGAGCAGTTAGATTATGAACATCAAAATAATAATACAGAATCAGAATATATATATCAAAACTGCTAGCAGAAATCCTCGAATGACAGACGATAAGATTTTGCAATCTACTCCTCTCCTGAAATGGGCAAACAAAGAAAAGGTGAGTATATAAGATACTCAGTGAATCTATATGCATCAACAAATAAATAGTAGGTAATAATGGAGCAATGGTACCAATAGGTCAGATAATAGTATACAGAATCAGTAACAGGTTACAGAATAGTCAAAGAACATAGCATAGGCTCGGTGTCATATGGAAAGACAGATAAAGGGATAGACTGTATGAAATCATACAATCTCTAGTAGAATCAGTATGGACTATATGGGAACATATAGTCTCTAGTAATATCCATATCAGTAAGCATAAGATTGATCATGTCTTATGTCCAGGACCATAACCCCTCCTAGCTTAGGGCACTAATAATACAATGTGTACATCACCGACAGTATTTTCCCACTACCCTATCGGATTGGTAGCTCTGTCAAACCACTTTAGGATCAATATAAGGAAACAACATATTAATGGATACCATTATGCAACAATGGCATCCTCCATATCAATAAACTCAATATCAATCAATCACTTATCATTAGGATTCATGGCATTGTAATAGGTGACATACAAACAATGGTACATGGTTTGGTAATCAATAAAGACATAAAACAAAAGTTGGCTTGGCAAAAGAAAATGGTAAGCCAATTGGCATGCCAACATCGCTGGTGACAATGGCATTCAAATGGTAGGCCTATGGAATGCAAACAATAGGCCAAAGACAAAATGAACTAGGCATTTTATTAAACACTTGGTGGGCATACAATGGCAAGCCAATAGGTTAGGTTTAGGTGTAAATTTGACTTGCCCAACTCAACCAACAACAAATCACATTTGCAATTATACAATAGACATCAAAGAAACAATATTAAACAACATCAAATGGGATCAAATTGGCTATTGAAAACAAGGCAAAATCAAGCAAAATATAAGGCATGTGAATAGTGAATTAGCTTAGGCCAACATTCCATTTTCACATATGAATTCCAATCTCAATTTTAATAATATAGGCATGTTAAAGGATACATATAAGACTCACCTAAGCTTCCAAATGGCTTTGGAAAATTGAATTCCACCATAATTCACCAATGAAGCCAATAGGCACAACCTTGTCACAACTTGAGTTCTACATCAAACAATCCATCAATTAGTTACCTATTAACCTCCAATTGACATATTCTAATATCCATTAGGTTAGGGAAATTAGGGATTTCTATCAATTTGCATCAATTGATGCAATTAACCATAAAACCCATCAAATTCAACTCCTAAATCATTCAAATGAACCATAAATTCAAACAAACAAACTCCTTACCTTTAGATGGTGATGAACCCAAAATTCCCCCTTGGTTTGTTCTTGATTTCCTTTGCTCTTTCTTACAAATTAATGGTGGAGGATGGAAGATTAAGCTTTAAACTCAAGTTTGCTTTGAATTTCTGTAAGAAAATTTGATAAAAATTGAAGAAGAAATGATGGAGAGGAAGGAAGAGAGGTTCGGCCTACATAAGAAGAAGAAGAAGAAGCAGTTGCAAAAATTTTGTCTAAGTGTTGGTTATATAGAAAAATCAATTGGCAATTTATAACTTAATCCCCAAACTTTCATAAGTTACACTTTGACCCCAAATTCTTCTGTAATTTATTATGTCAATTTCGTCAAGGTTTAGATTCAAAGTGGGGAGTCAATAAGCTTATTTTAATTTATACTTATTTATAAAAATAGTTTCAGAGTCATTCTGTAACTCCGATGGACCAATTTTCACTATTCACCTTAAAGTTCTATTTATTTACAATTTTGTCATTGATTACTTTTTCACTATTCCTAAATGATTTTCACTTCTTTATTTTTACCAAAATTACACATGCTTTATAGTGATCTTTTACCCCCAGGTCAACTTTAGAAATTCTTCTATTGACCGGACTGCTAATTTCTCGGCAGTGTTCCCGACATCGCCGCTTTTCGAAAAAGTAACTAGTTTGCTTTCTAACCGTATATCTAAAATTATTTTCCATCATTTTAAGACTTTCGGACCACATACTGAGAATTAAATCATGCATGTGAGTTATAACTTTCTAGGGTATTACATTCTACCCCCTATAAATAAATTCATCCTCGAATTTAAATAGATACATACCTCACTGCTGGAACAGGAATGGATATCTGCTCCTCATCTCCTGCTCACTCTCCCAAGTGCACTCCTCCATGGACTAGTTCCTCCAAAGCACTTTTACCATAGGGATCTCCTTATTCCGTAGCTGTCTGACCTGTCGATCAATGATCCCCACTGGAAGCTCTTCATAAGACAAGTCCTTACTGAGATCCACATCCTAAACCTCCAATATGTGTGATGGATCAGACACATACTTCCTCAACATATAGATATGGAAAACTGGATGTACGTGGCTCATGCTAGGTGGAAGAGCCAATCTATAGGCCACATTACCTATCTTCTCAAAAATCTCAAACGGGCCTATAAATCTTGATGATAACTTTTCCCTCTTCCCAAATCTCATAACACCCTTCATCGGTGAGACCTTAAGGAAGACATGATCACTAATTGCAAAATGTACATCCTTCCTCTTTGGATCAGCATAACTCTTCTACCTACTGAAGGCAGTCCTCATCCTCTCTATGATCATAGTCACCTTTTCCATAGTCTCTCTAATCAACTTTGGCCCCTCAAACTGCTTCTCTCCTGGCTCCACCCAACACACTGGAGATCTACATTTTCTACCATATAGTGCTTCAAATGGAGCCATGCCAATAGAAGAGTGATAGCTATTGTTATAGGAGAACTCAATCAACGATAGATAATAATCCCAGTTACCTTTGAAATCCATAACACACAATCTAAGCATATCCTCCAAAGTTTGGATTGTTCTCTCCGACTGCCCATCAGTTTACGGATGGAAAGCAGTAATAAACTATAACTGGGTACCCATGGCCTCCTGAAACTTCTGCTAGAATTGAGAAGTGAACTATGTACCTCTGTCTAAAACAATCATCAAAGGAACTCCATGAAGTCACACAATCTTATCCACATATAATTTTGCATACTGAGCTGCCGTGAAGCTGGTCTTAACCTCCATAAAATGAGCAGACTTCGTTAGACGGTCTATAATCATCCATATGGAATCAGAACCCCTGGTAGTCCTCGATAGACCCACTACAAAATCTATAGTAACCTACTCCTATTTCCACTCTGGCAACTCAATCTCCTGAAGCAACCCTGATGGCTTCTGATGCTCAAAATTAACCTGCTAATAGGCTAAGCATCTAGACACAAACTGAGCCACATCTCTCTTCATCCCAGGCCACCAATATACATCTCTCAGATCATGGTACATCTTGGTAATCTCTGGATGTACACTGTATGCTGAATAGTGAGCCTTTCTCATAATCTGATCCTGTAGCCCATTAAAATCCGATACACATATGCGTTTCCCACACTTCAGTACCCCATCCTCTACTGTAAACTTTGTCATCTTCCCATTCTGTACCTCTCCCTTGAGCTTTAGTAGATAAGGATCCCTATCCTAAGCCACTTTAATATCATCAAGTAATAGTGATTTCACCCAAAATTGGGCTATCAGAGCTTGGTTCCGATCTTGGGATCCCAAATCCAACTCCACTCCCAAATCTGCCAACTTCCTCCTCTCTTAGATCAAAGGTCTCCTGCCAATCACAATATGAGCTAGACTGCCCATGGATTTCCTGCTCAGTGCATCAGCCACTACATTGGCTTTACCCGAGTGGTAAAGGATCTCACATTCATAATCCTTAAGCAACTCCACCCATTTGCGCTGCCGAAGATTCAGATCCTTTTGCTGAAATATATACTATAAACTCTTATGATCAGTATATATCTCACATTTCGATCCATACAAGTAATGTCTCCAAATCTTCAATGCAAATATAACAGCTGCCATCTCCAAATCATGTGTTAGATAATTTGCTTCATGCTTCTTTAACTGACGAGAAGCATAAGCAATTACCCTACCAATATGCATCAACACCCCCCCCCCCCCAGACCAATCCAAGAAGCATCATAATACACAGTGAATTTCTCCCCCTCTACTGGCAATGCCAACACTAGAGCACTGGTGAGGCAATACTTCAAAGTCTGGAAGCTGCGATCACACTCATCAGTCCATACATAACGCTCCTGTTTCCACATCAATCTAATCAATGGAGCTGTAATCCAGGAGAAATCTCTCATAGACCTCCTATAATATCCAACCATACCCAGAAAACTACAAACCTCTGAAACACTGGTAGGCTGAGGCCAATTAGCAACCGCTTCAATCTTCTGAGGATTCAACTTAATCCCATCCTTGCATATCACATGCCCAAGGAAACACACATCGGTTAGCCAAAACTGACATTTAGATAACTTAGCATACAACCGATGCTTCCGAAGTGTCTGCAACACAATCCTCAGATGCTCCACATGCTCCTCCTCACTCCTAGAATAGATAAGTATGTCATCAATGAATACAATGACAAAATTATCCAAATATGACCTAAACACCCTGTTCATCAAATCCATTAAAGCAGCCGGTGTATTGGTCAATCTGAATGGTAACACCAAAAACTCATAATGCCCATACCGGGTCTTGAAAGCAGTCTTAGGTACATCACCCTTCTTAATCTTCAACTGGTGATACCCAGACCTCAGATCAATATTCAAAAAATGACTAGCACTATGCAGCTGATCAAATAAGTCATCTATTCGATGCAATGGATACTTGTTCTTCACTGTCACCTTGTTCAACTGCCTATAATCTATACACATCCTTAAAGAGCCATCTTTCTTTCTTACAAATAATACTGGTGCACCCCAAGGAGAACTACTCAGTCTGATGAACCCTCTATCCAGTAGCTCCTGTAACCGCATCTTCAATTCCTTTAGTTCAGCTGGAGCCATTCTGTATAGTGGAATGGACATATGATCAGTGCCTGCATGCATCTCAATCTCAAACTCAATATCCCTATCAGGGGACAATCCTGGCAACTCCTCAGGAAACATATCAGGAAACTCCTGAACTACCAATATCTGATCAATCTGTACAGAAGACCTTTGTACATCGCTAAATAGGCTGAACAACCTTTCCTAATCATCCTCCTGCCCTAGATAGCAGAAACCAGATTAACCCATAACTCCCGAATATCACCCTGAAACTCAAACTCTGGCTTCCCCTGAGGCTGAAACCTAACCCTCTTCCGATAACAATCTATAATAGCTCGATGTCTCGTAAGTCAATCTATACCTAAAATAACATCTAGCGTTAACACAGGCAACTCAATCAAATCAGCATGCAAGATGTTATCATCAATCTCAATCACACAGTCAGGATAATAATAATCCACATCAACATTATCACCCATAAGAGTAGCAATCATCAAAGGTACATTTAACAATCTCCTTTCCTTATTCAATTTAGGTGCAAAATGTGGTGACACAAAATAGTGAGTAGCACCCGAATCAAATAAGGCATCTGCAATCTCATTCTGAATCAGAATAGTACCTGTGACCACATTGTCTGATCTCTAGGCCTCCTGGGTGTTGACTGCAAATACTCTGCCCTGACCTCTACCAGTTGGAGCTTGACTACCACTGGGAGCCTATCCTCCCCTGCCTCTGCCTGAAGCCTCTCTGCCCATGTTCTGACTCATTTGTACCACTGGCTGAGAAATAGTAATAGATGGCTGCTGATCAGCCCTCAATGGACATCTGTTAGCATAATGGCCCTACTGGCCACACCTCAAACAGGCACCAGTCTGTCTCCAACACTCCCCTCCATGTCTCCGACCATAAAACCCATAACTAGGAATACTGGGCATCTGTGCAGCTGATCTCGAAGAACCCTGAGAATAGGCAGGTGCTGAACGAACCACTGGCGGTCCCCTACTCTAAATCCTCCTCCTCTAACTCCTAGTTGTAGATCTCTGATCAATTCGAGACACTGGCTCTGCCTGCCTAGGATGGGAGTTGCTCTCCCCCCCTCCTAACCTGAGATCCTGGACCCCCTTTCCTCTTTTGGTCCCTCTTAGCCCTCTCTGTCTTATACTTCTCTTCCATCTGTATGGCCTTATCAATTACTATCATTAGAGAAGTAAACTCAGTAGCCAGCAAAGCATTATGTAGTGCAATATGCAAATCCCTCTGAAACCTACTGATCAAATCAACCTCTGTAGGAACAATGTGAGTAGCATACCTACTCAACCTGATAAACTCCTCTGCATACTCCTCAACAGATCTGTCTCCCTGCTCTAACTGCTCAAATCTAATCAGGTTATGGGTCTTCACCTCCTCTGTAATAAACTCATCGATAAGACCCTGCCGAAACTCAGCCCATGAGGGTGGATGCTCACCATAAAGCCTGGGCTCCATCCTCCTAGAAAATCAGGTCCATGCCTTACCTTTCAGTAATAGACCAATAAGCTCAACTGCTTTCAACTCAGAACATGGTAGTCTCCTCACTACCTTCTCTACCTCCTCCAAGAAATCCACAGGGTCACTACTTCTGTCTCCCCTGAACTCAGGCAAGTTTAGCTTCATAAAGCTAAACATCGATTCACCACCCTCCTCTATCACTCTACGGCCTCCCTGTACAACAGGCTCCCTAGGAATCCCTACTGGCTGCACAGGAGCCGGGGGCACTGGAACTGCCTCTAGTACCACAGATGGAGGCACTACTGCTGGAGCTGGTGGTAGAGGTACATGCTGACGCTCCCGCCTCAAATCAATCATCTCTCTCTGTAACTCCATCAATCCCCTTATCATCTCCACTCTCCAGGGGTCATCGCCCCTCTCTGTATCCTCTGAAGTTCGTTGGGATCTAGACAGACCCTCTGAAACTGTAATCTCCCTCACCAAGGACTCATTAGAGGCAACCTCTGGCTCATAAGTATCTATGTCCCTATCGTCGGACATCTCTGTAATTTATCAGAAAAAGCGAAAACATACTCAGAATATGACAAAAACGCAGAATAATAACATATATCAGACGATAACAACAAAAGACGTCAAAGGAAATCCTATGCTTCATGGTATACTTAATTCTACCCCACTCTATACTTAGTCACTATTCCTCTGTAATTCAGGCACTATTCATCTGTAACCTAAAATCCATTGTCTGTTGTAATTCAGGCACTATTCATCTGTAACCTAAAATCCATTGTCTGTAACCTAGAACTTTGATACCACTTCTGTCATGACCCGTTTTTGAATCGCGACGGTCCTAAGGCATGGGAGATACCAAAGGCGACCGGCACCCATAGAACCCAGTATCACATGCACAATATATAAACCACAATATATTATCAATTTTACTTAGTTACGATCCATTCTGTTATTCTGTAATTCATTCTGTAATTTACTGTAATTGGCTGTAACAGTCATTATATCACATCATATAATCATCATATAACTCATAATATCATCATAAACATATATACATGTTCATTTCCTAGCTAACCCATACATACCTCATGGAGCAGCTAGATTATGAACATCAAAATAATAATACATAATCAAAATATATATATCAGAACTGCTACCAGAAATCCTCAGATGACAGACGATAAGATTCTGCAATCTACTCCTCTCCTGAAATGGGTAAACAAAGAAAAGCTAAGTATATAATATACTCAGTGAATCTATATGCATCAATAAATAAACAGTAGGTAATAATGGAGCAATGGTACCGATAGGTAAAATAACAGTATACAGAATCAGTAACAGGTTATAGAATAGTCAAAGAACATAGCATAGGCTTGGTGTCTTATGGAAAAACAGATAAACGGATGGACTGTATGAAATCATACAATCTCTAGTAGAATCAATATGGACTATATGCGAACATACAGTCTCCAGTAATATCCATATCAGTAAGTATAAGACTGATCAGGTCTTATGGCCAGGACCATAACCCCTCCTAGCTAGGGCACCAATAATACAATTTGCACATCGCCGATAGTATTTTCCCACTACCCTATCAGATCGGTAGCTCTGTCAAGCCACATTAGGATCAATATAAGAAAATAACATATTAATGGATACCATTATGCAACAATGGCATCCTCCATATCAATAAGCTCAATATCAATCAATCAATTATCATTAGGATTCATAGCATTGTAATAGGTGGCATACAAACAATGGTACATGGTTTGGTAATCAATAAGGACATGAAACAAAAGTTGGCTCGGCAAAGGAAAACGGTATGCCAAATGGCATGCCAATGTCGCTGGCGACAATGACATTCAAATGGTAGGCCTATGGAATGCAAACAATAGGCCAAAGACAAAATGAACTAGGCATTTTATCAAATACTTGGTGGGCATACAATGGTAAGCCAATAGGTTAGGTTTAAGTGCAAATTTGACTTGCCCAACTCAGCTAACAACAAGTCATATTTGCAATTATACAATAGACATCAAAGAAACAATATTAAACAACATCAAATGGGATCAAATTGGCTATGGAAAACAAGGCAAAATCAAGCAAAATATAAGCTATGTGAATAGTGAATTAGGTTCGGCCAACATTCCATTTTCACATATGAATTCCAATCTCAATTTCAATGATATAGGCATGTTAAATGATGCATATAAGACTCACCTAAGATTCCAAATGGCTTTGAAAAATTGAATTCCACCACAATTCACCAATGAAGCCAATTGGCACAACCTTGTCACAACTTGAGTTCTACATCAAACAATCCATCAATTAGTTACCTATTAACCTCCAATTGACATATTCTAACATTAATTAATAAAAACTAACACTAATTCAAATAGCTAAGTTAAACAACTTCCATTAGGTTAAGGAAATTAAGGATTTCTATCAATTTGCATCAATTGATGCAATTAACCATAAAACCCATCAAATTCAACTCCTAAATCATTCAAATAAACCATAAATTCAAACAAACAAACTCCTTACCTTTATATGGTGATGACCCCGAAATTCCCCCTTAGTTTGTTCTTGATTTCCTTTACTCTTTCTTACAAATTAATGATGGAGGATGGAAGATTAAGCTTTAAACTCAAGTCTGCTTTGAATTTCTGTAAGAAAATTTGATAAAAATTGAAGAAGAAATGATGGAGAGGAAGGAAGAGAGGTTCGGCCTACATAAGAAGAAGAAGAAGAAGAAGTTGTAAAAATTTTGTCTAAATGTTGGTTATATAGAAAAATCAATTGGCAATTTACAACTTAATCCCCGAACTTTCATAAGTTACACTTTGACCCCAAATTATTCTGCAATTTATTCTGTCAATTTCGTCAGGATTTAGATTTCAAAGTAGGGAGTCAATAAGCTTATTTTAATTTATACTTATTTATAAAAATAGTTTCAGAGTCATTCTGTAACTTCGATGAACCAATTTCCACTATTCACCTTAAAGTTCCATTTATTTACAATTTTGTCATTGGTTACTTTTTTAGTGTTCCTAAATGATTTTCACTTATTTTTTTTTACCAAAAGGACACATGCTTTATAGTGATCTTTTACCTCCAAGTTAACTTCAGAAATTCTTTTGTTGACCGAACTGCTAATTTCTCGGCAGTGTTCCCGATACTGCCGCTTTCCAGAAAAGTAACTAGTTCACTTTCTAACTGTGTCTCTAAAATTATTTCCCATCATTTTAAGACTTTTGGACCACATACTGAGAATTAAATCATGCATGCGAGTTATAAATTTCTAGGGTATTACACTTATAATGTAGCAGGCGTAATTCTTGCTCTATATTCTTCATGAAGCTTCTGTGTCTTTTGAGTTTTCTTCATAGCGGGTGCTATGCTTTTGGATCACTTTGACCCTTGAGCTTATTTGCAACTGTGACAAGTTTGTAATGGCTGTTACTCAAACTTTAGCATATGTAACAGCGGGAACTTATATAGATCGCGGGCACTACTTAGTTAAATAGTAGGGTCTATAGAACTACTAATAGACATTACTGAAGTCATTCAGCTACTATGTCTCCTGAATCACATTGTAGAGGCTACTACTGCTGAGTCGCGTGCAGTACTTATCTGGTAGCGGGGGCTACATAACTTTTTCTCAGATCTTTTTCTTCTTTAATCCTAAGTATCGGGAGCTACTTAAAAGTATAGCGGGTGCTACTTAAAAGTGTAGCGGACGCTACATACTAACAACCTGCAAATATGAAATTCTAACCTTGCATATAATCAAACAAATACAATTAGAGGTTTAGTTCGTTGTTTGTTCCCATCAAAATGAGCATGTTAGAATATTGAAGGTCTAACAATCTCCCCCTTTTTGAAGGTGACAAATAACTTTTAAGTTCAAGAGTTAAATTCATAGGAACCAAGGAATTTTTGTAAAAATGGAACAAAAACTCCACTTAAATAAGTGCCAACAAGTTTTAAAAGATATTATTAACTAATTTGCACTTTTACTTCCCTTTTGTTTAAAAGTAATAAAAAAATGAGTATCTAAAGGGATAATTTTTTCTGTAAATAAGTGCATGAAATGTGTTGCATTACGTAAAAAATGGTTTATTGAGTATGAAATGTACATGTTTGACCATATGTGAACCAAAAATGTCATTTTTGATCAAAATGCATCATTGATAGCAATTTTCATAAAAACATCAACTCAATATAACAATATTCATAAAAATAACAACTCAATAATCAATATATCAAAAACAACAATATAAATCAAACATTATAAAATATACTAAATATGCAGAATTACATTAAAAATGCTATAAATATCCCAAAATTGATCTTAAAGGTCAATAAAGAATAAAAATGATGAATTACATAAAAGAACTCTTAAATCTATGAAACAGTAGGATCAACTAGAGGATCTCCATGCTCAACAGCTGCCTCAGCTCCAAAGGTAGCGACGTCAACAAAATATCAAAGGAAGGCTAATCCTTGGTTGCTGGGGGGTTTTCAATCAGACTTGAGACTGCATCGCCTGATTTTGAAGTTGTAGAGGGAGGAACTTCAGTTTCGTTAAGCTTGGTAGTCAACTCTCGATGCTGGAGACGAAGGCGATAAATTTCCACTTTGATGGAAGTTTAGGAGGAGGCAATCTCGGTGATACGATCATCAAGTTGTTGAATCCGAGCATACACTCTATGCTTAAGCATATCAAAGCGGCCTATGATAAGAAAAGCCAACTGAGACATGTCTATAGGAGGAGGTACTGAAGAAGATAAAGTTGGTGAAGGGGCTTGAGGTGCAGGAACAGAAGAGGGAGTAATTGGAGCAGATTTACGATCATGTCGACCAACTGCAACAACATATTTAAGGACATACTCCTCATTCTGGTTTTTTTACCACAATGGACATTTTGGCTAGGGTTTGAATACTTAGAAACTTGTATTCATCATGAAGCTGATACAAGGGTTGGTATGAAGTGGATTTATGATCAAAATGAAGCCTGGGGTTTGGGTTTAAGGAAGGTCAAATTGACTAGGGTTAACTCTACTGTAATCTTAGTCACCAAATGACCAAGGACAATATTGCTAGTCTTCTGTTTTGATAGCAAATCATAGTGATCCGCAAGCCATTTATCAGAAGCTAGCTTATGTCCTTTTTCAATGCACCACAAGAAAAAAAAGGTCTAATTTCAACATCGCACTGTAACTAGTCCCTCTCGCATTTATAGTGTAGGCTATAATCTGATGCAAAATCTTTATCACGAGACTATGAATGTTGGTTAACTTAGATGTTCTAGGGCTAAAAGGTGTGTCCAAACACATAATCTCCCTCCAAAAAACATATTCATTAAATTAATCAGGATAGTTATTAAGACCTTGATCAGAAAAGCCAAAAATTTCAACTTGTTTGATTCTATCTAAAGTGTAGGGTTGTCCTAAAATCTTAAAGGTCATATTACCATATGATGAACCCAAAGTGGTGTTCACCTTAAGAGTTGAGAAAAACTCTTGGACAAGCAAGGGATAACAGGCATAGGTTATGTTAGATATAACCGTCCAATTTACAACAATCAATTTTTCCCTAATCAAATCAGCAGGCCCTAATATACCTAAAGTGCCCCAATCTATATACCTAGTGGGTAATATGTTGTGATTGGTGTTAAGGATAGCAAACCTTTTCTTCTCTTCTTCGGTAAGAGAGTGGAGAGGGTGATCATGGTCAGAGGGCTGAGATGTAGGCTAAGTTGGAGCATTTTGAGATTGTGGTGGTGGTTGAGAAGATGCGCCAATCTTTTCTTTGCCCTTTTGAACATGAGATAGAGGTGGAGGAGGCGGAGAAAATGATTATGTTTCTGAATAACTGTAACTAGATTCTTCAGAAGATGAAGATTTCGCTAATTTAGGTTTTTTTTTTCCATAAAAGGGTTTTTTTTTGTGTAAGAAATTTAGTTTGTTTAGGAGGCATTTTATGTTATTGGAAGGGTAAAGAGTTGAATTTGGTGATGGAAAGTCTCGAAAAATAGTTTCACTCAGAAAGAATTAAGAAGAAAAAGAGTTAGATTAAATAAAAAAAGCTGAGAATTGCGATAAATATAATTTGAAAAACTCTCAGTAGTAGCCATTACGATTTAGTAGCGGCTGCTACAACTGTAATATCTATAAATTTTGTTATATTTTTTATTAAATTATATGTTTGGAGAATTAATTAATTTCAATATGAATGTTGGAGAATTCCAGAATTTCTGATTTTTCAGTTGCAGGAAATTTTGATGGTTAATTGCATGTTCTTAGAGAAATAATTTGGTAAAGTGTAAAATATGAAAGTTATGATTTTATGTCTTAACTAAAATTTTGTAAAATGGCTCGACATAATTCTGTGTATGTGAGGAGTTATGCCTCATTGAGTAGGACTGGTTTGGGTTAATGTATTTGTTGGGAAATCTGAGTCTGTTAGAATTTACTGGGAATGACTGGGGAAGATTTAGCTAAAGGTATAAACATAAAAAATGTTTCTTTGTGTGTTATGATATTGGCTATAAAATTTTAGAATTTTTAGATAAGTATATCTCAGTGGAGAGTAGATTTTATCAGGTCTGTTCGGTTGGATTTTGGGGCAGTAAGTCTGGGTGACATTTGGAGAGTCACCATGGTCTGTGTGTTGGTCTTAGTGATTCGAATTTTTGATATGTTGAGCCTTTGTATGTCTATTTTAAGTGGCAAAAAGAATTAGTAAGTTTGGATATTTGTAACTCATTTGCGAGCTGGTTAAGTGTGAGTTGTTCAGGAAAGGTTTCAACTTAGCAGAGTCTTGGTATGGCGAACTGGCAAAATACGAAGTGGCATTTTGTGAGCTGGCAATGCGAAGTGGCGAAGTGGCGAGGTGAGATTGATGAAGTGGTCATGTGCGAAGAGAAAAGGCGAAGAGGTTTGGCAAAGAGGATTTGGAGAAGAGGTTTGGTGAAGAGGTATTGGCGAAGAGGATTTGGCGAAGAGGTTTAGCGAAGAGGAAAGGCGAGGTGGCATTATGTGAAGAGGCGTTATGCGAAGAAGGAATGTGCAAAGTGGCAGTTCATGAAGCAGAGTTTAGCGAAGAGGCGAAGAAGCGAAGTGGCTTATGCGAGGAAGAGTTCGCGGGGAGAGTCTGGCGAGGTGACATATGCAAGCTGGAATAGCGAGATGACATTGCCGGATCAGTTTGGCGAGCTGAAAAGTGAGAGCTAGGTAATGCGAGGTGGATTGGCGAGCTGACAAACGTGTTTTTTGGGGGTAGTGGTCTATTTAACCCCAACAACCCAGTAACGTTTTCACGATTTTTCCTTCCTTCTTTCTTCGTTAAATTTAGTCTTTTCTCAGATTAGTTTCATTTTATTTTCAAAGGCATTAGTACTCAAATTAATGTATTAGACCTCTAGATTATTTTATATTAAGGTAGAAATCATCAGATTTGAGCAAGAAATTTCAGAAATTTCAGTGTTAAGGAAAATAAAGTAAAATTTCTTCTTAAGTTATTTTCCTTAGATTTATTTAAGTCTATGGGTTAGAATAATTAATTTTATATAGAATTTAATGCAAGTAATCTGAAGTCATTAATGGTAATTAATGTGGAAGGAAATCATAATGTTGAGGCTGTCATGAATAGTAACATGAACAATAACTCCGAATTAAATACAGATTTTTCTTTAAGAGATAAATAAAATTGTTGTTGGGAATTAAGAATAGAGACTCTAAGATAATTAATTATTAGAAAATAGTGATAAATATTATTTATTTGGGGAAAACCCTAATTTTTGTATGTTTGAGAAAATTTCTTAGGAGGAGAAACTCAAATTAATTGAGGAGTTAGAGTTGGAATTTGCTAGAGGAAATTTCAAGAGAAATTGTGTTAAGGTAAGTATGAACATTTTAATTGTTTCTTGTTTCTTGAAATAATGTGACCTAGCATCCTTGATTTGTTCATCCATATATATATTTGTATATATAATATAAATAACTTGATCAATTTTCTTAGATCAAGTTCATATGCTTCTTGTTTGTTAAAACCGATTTGAATGATAATATATGATGATGGTCTTGCGACCAATATGTTTCTTATGAGATTGAAACCCCATGACCCATAGATAGAACGCTTTTCCCAATGAAAGTAAATTCATTGGTCCATTGTGCACTTTGGGAGCCCAGCTGATAGAGTTTTTATCAGTGTTCCACCTAGAGGGGGCCATGAGCTCTAGACGCATGCCTGGCCAAGCATGTGTGCACGTTAAGGTAGCAAGGCTACTGATACGTATGTTATGATATGAGATTTGATAATGCCATTTTTTGTGAGCATCTCATATTCTAAATATGAACCATGATTTGATTTATGAAATGATTTGATATAGCCAAATTATTATGAGCACCCATGTTCCTTCAAGTAAAGCTTATGATTCTTTCATATCTGTATGTATAAATATTTATTCATGACCATGATTCGATATTCAGATTCTTGATTTATAATGTTCATATCTTACTGAGTTGAAGGCTCACTCATCTTCTGTGGATTTCAGGTGATAGCAAAGCTCGAGAAGGAGCTAATAGAGAAGATCCAGCTTCTTGATCCATTCTTCCAAGAAGCTTCATTGTAATTATTTTTGAGATATTATGTATATTCATTTAATAGTATTATGACATAATATGTATTGGAGTATACTTTAGAGCTCCGTAGTTAGTAATTTGAGGATATTAGTATATTTTGATGTATGATTGTTACCTTTTGGGTACTCTTGTTCCTCAGTGATGTGAGATGCCTCTTTTAATCATTAAGGAACAAGAGAAAGATATTAAATGATAATAGATTAGATATGATTTATGTTTAATTATATGCATGGACATGATCAGTGTGTATATATATATATATATATGATGCTGTAATTGATGTAATTTGAGTATGAGATTCATGATATGTGAGTTCTACGGATTTATGGTGGCCCTAAGCCTACCCTTGCCCTAGGACCGTCGCACCATTAGAGTTGGGGTGTGACAGAAGTGGCGAAGTGGCGAGGTGAGATTGCCGAAGTGGCAATTGGCGAAGAGGCATATGCGAAGAGGATTTGGCGAAGAGGAAAGGCAAGGTGGCATTTTGCGAAGAGGCATTATGCGAAGAGGCATTTTGCGAAGAGGGAATATGCGAAGTGGCAATTCACAAGTAGAGTTTGGTGAAGAGGCAATTCGCGAGTAGGATTTGGCGAAGAGGGAGATAGGCGAAGCGAGTTGGCGAAGAGGCATTGCCGAGGTGGCATCTAGGAGGCGGCATACTCGAGGAAGAGTTCGCGAGGAGAGTTTCGCGAGTCAGCATATGCGAGGTGACATATGCAAGCTGGATTAGCAAAGTGGCATTGCCGGATCAGTTTGGCGAGCTGGGAAATGCGAAGTGGGAATGGCGAGCTGGCTTATGTGAGGTAGCATTGCCGAGGCAAGCTGGCGAGCGGGATTTTGGGCAGTGGCCTATTTAACCCAGTGGCTAGTGACGATTTTCTGCACGATATTCTTTCTTCTTTCTCCGTTCTTCTTCGGTCTTTTCTCAGATCAATTCCATTTCTTGTCTAAGGTATTAATACTCAAATTAATGCATTAGAACTCTAGATTAGCATATTTTAAGGCAGAAATTATCAGATTTAAGCAAGATATTTCAGTGGATCAGTTTTTGGAAAAAATAAGGTAAATTTCTTCAAATTCCATTTTTCTTTTAGATTAATTAAATCTGACAGTTAGAATAATTAATTATGGGTGTATAGAATTTGTTGCAAACATTTTGAGGTTATACATTGTAATTAATATTGGAGGAATCAGAATTTATGGACTGCCATGAATAGTAACATGGACAGTAAATTCGAATTAAATGCAGAATTTCCTTAAGAGATAAATTAAATTGATGTTAGAAATTAAGAATAGAAATTCTAAGATGATTAAATATTCAGAAATCATATTGAATATTATTGATTTAGGAAAACCCTAATTTTGTATATTTGGGGAAATTTTCTTAGGAAGAGAAAATCAAAGTAGTTGAGGAGTTTGGAGGTGAGCAAATTGCTGAAAGAAATTCAAGGATAAATCTGAGTTGAGGTAAGTATGAACATTGCATTGTCTTTGCTTCATTGAGATAACATGACCAAGTATTCTAAATGTTAACTCATATGATTCTTACATGCTTGCTCTCCTATTACCGGACTGTTTATCAAAAAAATCCTATGATATCCTAAAACTGAGATTTATCATTTGTTCATGAAATTACCATGTATATGTATATGTATATATTGTAAGTGACTTGGTCAATTTTCTTGGATCAAGTTCACATGATTCATACTTGCTTCTTACTTGTAAAATTGATTGAAATTATGATATATGTTGATGGTCTTGTGACCAATATGTTCTTGTGAAATGAAACCACATGACCGTATGGATAGAACGCTCTTCCCAATGAGAGTAAATTCATTGGTCTATCGTGCACTTTGGGAACCTAGCTGATAGGGTTCTGTACCAGTGTTTCACCTAGAGGGGACCATGAGCTCTAGGCGTATGCCTGGCCAAGCAAGCGTTTACGGTAAGGTAGCAAGGACTACTGATGCGCTCTGTTATGATAGGTAGCATGGCTATCGATTCATTATGTAGTTCTACCATAATATTTGATAGTGCTATTCGATTGTGAGCAATCCTGTTTCTTTGTAAGCCTAACCACATTCTGATTCTTACCATGTTCTTGAAATGAATGTTTCTTTCGAATTATATATTGATATAAGTATGTATATGTATTTCTTTCTTACTGCATGTTCATATCTTACTGAGTTGAAAGCTCACTCCTCTTCTGTGGATTTCAGGTGATAGTGTAGCTCGTGAGGGTGCTAATAGAGAATATCAAGCTTCTTGACTCATTCTTTCAAGAAGCCTTCATTGTAATTATTTTGACTTATGATTTTGTATATTCATTGTATGATAAAATGGCACAAAATGTATTGGAGTTTACTCTAGAACTCCGTAGTTGGTCATTTGAGGATGATAATATTTTGATATATAAATTGTTACCTTTGGGTACTCTTATTACTTAGTGATGTGAGATGTATCTTTTGATCAGTAAGGAAAAAGAGAAAGTTATGAAATGATAATGGTAAATATATGATTGATGTTTAATTGAATTTATAGAAATGATCATGGTATAATATCATATGATGTTTATAATTAATATAATTGTGTATAAGATTCAGAATATGTGAGTTCTACGGGTATATGGTGGTTTTAAGCCTATCCTTACCCTAGGACCGTCGCACCATTGGAGTTGGAGTGTGAAAGATGACATTTGAGTGAAAATTAGAACGAAAATGAGGAATATTATAGACTTTTTATATTGATTTAACAGATTTTTAACAAAAAGATCTCAAATTTTAATGGAACTAAAATACCGAAATTTTTTAGTATAATTTTAAAAACACATGAACTTTTTAATATAATATGACAAAATACAGGGATCTCATAATAATTATGCTTTAAATTTTGGATTATTATGATTTTTATTTATAATCTAATTTTAATCAATAAAATTAAATTAAAGTTTTTAATTAAATTAATTCAACAAATCAGAGCCTCTGATGGTCTCTGTTTCATTGAACTTCAAATTATGTTGAAAGTGTTTTAACAAGTCCAATGAAACCGTAATTTTTTTTTCCCTGGCAGCTCATAGTCCCTCTTTTATTATTATATTCTAATAGAAAACAAAAATTTGAATCATTATCGAATCTCAAGGAAATTACTAATATTGCAATAGTAAAGATGAAAACGTATTTTTAAATAAGAAGATAGTATAAAAAATTATTTTGCCATTCTTCCATTTAATATTAATTGGATTAATTTTTTTTAATTTATGTGGATGCAAGCAGTGAATAAGAAATACTAATAGAAATAACTAATTAAACTTAGCTAAATTCTCAATTACCCAGAAAAATATCTAATTTAAGACTTATATTTTGGTGAAATGTTTAATTTAAGTCACGTAAAATAAATTGATTTAATTTCTTCTTTAAATTAAATTTTTAATCCAATTAAAAACTTTCTCTGTTAATTACATTAATTGTGTTAATTATGAAACCTATTTATATTTTTTAATTAATAAAAATATTAAATTAACAAAAACCACATTTTTAATTAATAAAAACATTAAAATTAAAAAGTAAAAAATAAAAAATTAGAATGAAACCTAGATTTGCAAATCATCTGGGTTTCTTTATCAATTATCCATCAAAAAATTAGAAAAAAAAATTCAATCTGATTTCCCACGACTCAACTCAACAAATATACAATATATTACTTTCTTTTATCAAAGAAGGAAAATGAGAAACTCATCAACAAATACATCTACAGTAGTGGAGGAGCTGTGACAGCGGTGATAAGTGTAAAAACACCAAATCTCACAATTTTCATGAGTAATAACACCAAAACAAGAGAAACTCAAACAAATAAATGATTAAGATAGAATTTAAGGCAATACAATTCTCTGCTTTTCAAGTTTTAAACTCAAAATCTCTTTCGACAACTCACAAAAATAATAAATAAAAGCAAATACTTACAAATCATTGACCACCTACAAACCCAAGTCTCAAGCTTTCACTAGCATTCGACCAACAAGAACAGATCGCTCTTCATCGTGAGGATTAATACTCCGCTTCTCTTAGTCTCGTATCGTTGATCGACATTCACAGCCCAAAGCCAACCAATTTCGTTGTTAAAACAGAGATATGGGTTCTTAAATTTTACTTTAACTTTTTTATCTGATCTTGTTTTGGTTCTTAGAAACTAATCATTTTATGGGTATTTTGTTACGTAGATCAAGAAAGAGAAACTAACTGCAGAATTTAAAGAGATCTCAAACATATTGGAGAACGAAGTGGAAGAACATATATTTTTTATTATTGTTAAAGAAACCCAGATTTGGGTATATGCTGATATGAGTTTCATGTTTTTTTTTTTAATTTTAATATTTTATTAATTAAAAATAATCCCACAATTAACATAGTTAATGTAATTAATAGAGAAAGTCTTTAATTGGACCAAAAATTGAATTTAAGGAAAAAATTGAATCGATTTATTCTACGTAACTCAAATTGAATATTTGGCCAAAGTACATGTCCTTATTTGAGTATTTTCTCCAATTACCCAAACATTAAAAAAAAAAAAAAAAAAACCCTAATTCTTTCATTTTTATTTTCCCAAATCATTTTTTCCTCCTATTCTCTCTTAATTGTTGAAAAAAAAAATTATCAAAATACAAATCAAATGGGTTCTTATTTTGCACAGATATAAAGATAGGAATCATAACTAAATAATTGCAGTCCAAAATAAGTTTCTTCTTCAAGCCATCTCCATTGTCTTCTTCTATAAACTCCAATCCGAGCTGAGCCTGTCTTGGATTTTATAAGACAATGATAATGAATTGGTGCTTTGGGAGAATACCAAGCACGAATTTATCGATACTTACAAACGTAGAGCTCCAAAATTATATGGGTACATGTAACACTCCATACTATAGTACAATAGATATTATGAAAGTAGTGAATCATAGCGATAGAAATGATGTTAATTTAAGAATAAATAGGCCAAAAATAGTTACTGAGAAATACAGAAAAAGTTTAAGAATAATTTTAAGGACAATAAAAGACAATAATACCAGAAATGAAATTTTTATAATATTTTTAAGGAGTTCTTTATTTGAAATTTATTAAAGATATCTAGGATCAAAATCCTAAAATATTGAGGAAAAATAATTTGAGCATTTATATGATATTAGGAAAGTAAATGGATAGATAGTATTTTAAGTACTGGTCTGAATATAACAGAGATAATTACACAGCTTGAATAATTAATTCTGTATTGAATCTAAAGTTATTTAATTCAGACACATGGATAACAAGATAATAAAATAGTGCTATTTATTGGTGAAATGAAAGGATGGAAAAAAGATTGGAATGGTGGAAAAAAAATAAAATGGTAAAATCGTAGAGAAGAGCAACTCTAGGGGCATTTTCGTAAATGAACTGTCTAGATTATAGAATTGAACCCATAGTAGTTTTAAGTGATAGAATAGCCCAAAATAAGCTATTTCATTCCCCACAGTGAATATTGATTTTTAACAGAATAAATTACAAAAAATTTTGTGGTAAAAGTATAAATAAGAAAAATAATGGGTCAAATTGCAATTATTAAAAAATTATAGAGACCACAAGTAAAATTATGTAATGGGAATCAATGATGGCTAATGGAGAATTCTAGATTAGTGACAAATGGCCCATTTTCTAGAGAATTCTATATTATACTCCATCATCTAAGACTTTAATAGAATTGGCCTATAAAAGGAGGAAGATAGATGACCATTCACACCCTTAGGGCCAAACAACTAGTGAAGAATAGCTCTAAAATAATTTCCATCCTTTCCATAGAAACTAACCAAAGTTAGATAGGATATTGATGAGAGGAAGAAGAAAAATGGAGGGAAATGACAAAAAATTTGTATTCAAGCAATTTGGGAGAGCAAGAGGATGGAATTCAAGTATTTTAATTTAAGGTATGATTCTTAAACTTATCATTTTAATTGTATTTAAGAGCATTTGTAACATCTCAGCCTAGCTTGAACCTATCCTTTATAGGGTTCTTCGGGGAGAGATTTTTAATTTCTTTTATATAGTGATGTTAATATGTATTTATGCATGGAATTGGTATTTATGCATGTTATTTGAATTAGTTTTAGGTATAGAAATGGTTTAGAGGCTGTTAGAACTTAATCGGTAAATTTTGAGTTTTTGGTGAACTGGGGGCAAAATGGTCATTTTTCGCCCGTCGGAATTTTATGGATTTAATATCATATTTAAAGAGAGAAAATAATTTAAAGACTTAAAAATGGCCTTATTTTATTTATTTGAGCAGTAGTTTAAGAAATAAT
>CANXYC010348970.1:0-23848 GCA_948193065.1 Aleurites moluccanus | reverse complement strand
AAGCCTAAACTAATACCATATGGTTGCACACACTTAATAACTCCATATTATAAAGGAAATGACCAAATTACCCTTAGTGCAACCGAAACACCGAAATCGCACTACGTGCAGAGAAAAATTTTTCGACTGAAACTATTTCTTAAACTACTGCTCAAATAAATAAAATAAGGCCATTTTCAAGTCTTTAAATTATTTTCTCCTTTTAAATATGATATTTATTCCATAAAATTCCATCGGGCGAAAAAATGACCATTTTGCCCCCAGTTCATCAAAAACTCAAAATTTGCCAATTAAGTCCTAGCAGCCTCTAAACCATTTCTATGCCTAGAACTAATTCAAATAACATGCACAAATACCAATTTCATGCATAAATATATATTAACATAATAATATAAAGAAATTAAAAATCTCCCCCCGAAGATCTCTATATAGATTTGGTTCAGGCTAAATTGAGGTGTTACAATAGCACTTCACTTCGCTCCCCTTGGAACTCAAATTCCTCATCCGAAGGTGGCTTAAAGACAAGTTTCTTCCCATTATAATCTATAATGGCATAGTGTTTTGACAACCAATCCATGCCCAAAATCACATCAAACTCCTTCACTGGCAATTCAATTAAATTCACATTCAAGCTCTTGCCACCTATGCTAACCACACAGGATGGATAGAAGTTTTGAACCTCAATCTCTTCCTCCAAAGGAGTAGAAATAACCAACACATTCTCAAGCAATTTACAAGGCACATGCAACTTCTTAGCAAAACATGACGATACAAATGAATGCGTAGCTCCCGAATCAAATAATACTCTAGGATTCAAAGCTTGAATCGGAAGAATACCTGTAACCACTGTGTTAGATGCCTGGGCTTCATGTTGTGCTAGAGCAAAGACTCTCCCTCTGCCTCTACCCATAGGAGCTGATCCTGAAGCCTGAGCCTCATGCTGACCTGATCCTCTGCCAGCCTTAATAGTTCTACCCAAAATACCTCTACCTCCTCATGGCTGCTGACTGATGCTCCTCTCTCTACTCATCTGCACTGTAGCCTGAGAAGCCTGAGGTCTACCTCCAAAAGATAGCTGTGGACAATTCTTGAGAAAGTGACCTTGCTGTCCACATCTGAAACAAGCTCCTGATACATAGTGACAAGATCCACTATGAAATTTGCCACATGAAGGACACAGAGGTTTAGAAGTCCTGGGTGATGCAAAACTGGCTGATCCCTGACTCATCCGAGAAGTAGGTCCAGGAGTAGTCCTACTCTGCTGCAATCTCCCTGAAGGTCCTCTATACCCACTTCTGGGAGCCGACTGATGAGCCACTACCATAGTCTTCATCCCACTGTCTGGCTTGGAAGAACTATCAGCTTTAAACTTCTTCTTCTCACCCCTTTCAGATCTAGCTTCCATCTTTCTATTCTCAATTATCCGAGCTTTGTCCACCAGCTTGGAATAAGAGTTAAATTCAAGTGTAGCTAAAAGCTTAAACAATGGAGCCACCAACCCTCTGCGGAACTGCTGAATCCGTGCCGCTTCCGTAGGTACCAAAGCAGGAGCAAATTTACTAAGTTGATTGAACTTCCTGGCATACTTAGAAACACTCATGCCAGGGCTCTGAACTAGTCTCTCAAACTCCAGGGACTTAGCTTCCCTCACACTTTCAGGAAGAAACTCATTCAGCACTAACTCTTTGAATCTCTCCCATGATAGATCTTCATTTTCTCGAAGCATACCAGAAATGCTTCTCTTGAACCAATCTTTTGCTTCAGCCTTCATTAGATACCCCACAAACTCGATGGCTCTCCTATAAAGAATTTGCAGAATCTAAACTTTCTCTTCAATCTCTTCTAAGAAATCGGTAGGATCCACTTCACCCTTATACTCTGAGGGCTTAAGCTTGAGAAATCTTTCAAAGGATACCTTGTCTTCTTGACGCACTACCGGCAGAGGAACTACCAGAGGAATAGGAATTTCCGAAACTTGCACTGGAGGTACCTGTTGCTGCCTTTGTTGAGTAATAAACTCAGCTATCATTGTATAGTTCCTCTGCAACTGGTCTAACTGCTGCGTCATATGAGCCACATCCACTGGTGGCATAGGAGGAACCTCATCACCTCCATTCCCACCTACTGAACCCTCTTCAGAAGGTAACTCCCGCCTAGGACGGCCTCGACCTCGTCCTCTACCACGACGCGGAGGCATCTTGATACTGATAAGAAGAACAAACATTATTAGACTCACTACGCATACTTAATGCAGATATAAATACCAAAGGAAGACACAATTGGACGAGACATGATCCTATGCTTCGTAGTTATCTTAATCAATACCTATACTAATGCTTATGCATCTCTATCTATCTTTTATCTTAAGGATTATAAACCTAGTGCTCTGATACCACCTCTGTCACACCCTAACTCCAGTGGTGTGACGGTCCTAGGGCAAGAGTAGGCTTAAGTCCACCATAAACCCGTAGAACTCACATATCCTGGATCTCATACACAATTATATCAAATACAATATCATATAATATCATTTTCATAATCCATATATGCATAACTTGTTTTTTTACCATATCATTTCATAGCTTTCTCTTGTTCCTTACTAATCAAAAGATGCATCTCACATCACTAAGGAACAAGAGTACCCAAAAGGTAACAATTCATACATCAAAATATTATCATCCTTAAATGACTAATTACGGAGCTCTAGAGAATACTCCCATTACATATTGTGTCATAATACCATTCAATGAATATACATAATCATATATCAAAAGAATTATAATGGAAGCTTCTTGGGATGAATAAGTCAAGAAGCTTGATCTTCTCTATTAGCTCCCTCACGAACTACACTATCACCTGAAATCCACAGAAGAGGAGTGAGCCTTCAACTCAGTAAGATATGAACATGTAGTAAGAAAGAAATACATATGCATACTTATATAAATATATAATCCGAAAGAGACATTCATTTCAAGAACATGGTAAGAATCAGAATGTGGTTAAGCTTGCAAAGAAACAAAAGTGCTCACAATCAAATAACACTATCAAATATCATAGTAGAACTACAGAATGAATCGATAGCCATGCTACCTATCATAGCAGAGTGCATCAGTAGTCCTTGCTACCTTATCGCAAATGCATGCTTGGCCAGGCATACTCCTAGAGCTTGTGGTCCCCTCTAGGTGGAATACAGGTAAAAACCCTACCAGCTGGGTTCCCAAAGTGCACAATGAACCAATGAATTTACTCTCATTAGGAAGAGCATTCTATCCATAGGGTCATATGGTTTCATATCACAAGAACATATTGGTCGCAAGACCATCAATATATATCATAATTTCATTCAAGTTTAATAGGTAAGAAGCAAGTAGAAATCATGTGAACTTGATCCAAGAAAGTTGACCAAGTCACTTACATTATATATATATATACATGGAATGTCATGAACCAATGGAAAATCTCGGTTTTGAATTACCAGAAACTGCTTAATTTATTTGTCGGATAATATATTCAAGTATACAAGAATCATATGGGTTCATATTTAGAACATTTGTTCATATCATAGGGAATAACAAATGCAATGTTCATACTTACCTCAATACAGATTTATCCTTGAATTCCTTTCAGCAATTTGCTCAACTCCAATCTCCTCAACTACTTTGATTTTCTCTTCCTAAGAAAATTTCTCCAAATATACAAAATTAGGGTTTTCCTCAAATCAATAATATTTAACATGATTTTCTGAATACTTAATCATCTTAGAGTTTCTATTCTTAATTCCCATCCTTAATTTAATTTATCTCTTAAAGAAAAGTCTGCATTTAATTCGGATTTACTGTTCATGTTACTATTCATGACAGTCCATTAATTCATATTCTTCTAACATTATTTACAATGCATAACCCTAAGATGCTTGCAATAAATTTCGTACACCCATAATTAATTATTCTAACTGCCAGATTAAACAAATCTAAAGGAAAAATGAAATTTGAAGAAATTTATCTTATTTCTCCAAAAAGCTTATTCACTGAAATATCTTGCTTAAATCTGGCAATTTTTGTCTTAAAATATACTAATCTAGAGTTCTAATGCAATAATTTAAGTATTAATATCTTAGACAAGAAATGGAATTGATCTGAGAAAAGATCGAAGAAGAACGGAGAAAGAAGAAATAAAATCGGGCAGAGAACATTACTGGACACTGGTTTAAATAGGCCACTGCCCAAAATCCTGCTCGCCAGCTCGCCTCGCCAACCTGCCTTGGCAATGCTACCTCGCATAAGCCAGCTCGCCATTTTCACTTCACACTTCCCAGCTCGCCAAACTGATCCGACAATGCCACTTAGCTAATCCAGCACGCATATGTCACCTCGTATATGCTGCCTCGCCAAACTCTCCTCGCGAACTCTTCCTCGCATATGCCGCCTCGGCAATGCCTCTTCGCCTCTTTGCCTCTTCGCTAAACTCTGCTTCGTGAACTACCACTTCTCACATTCCCTCTTCGCATAATGCCTCTTCGTATAATGCCTCTTCGCATAATGCCACCTCGCCTTATCCTCTTCTCCAAACCTCTTCGCTAAACCTCTTCGCCAAATTCCTCTTCACTAAACTCTCTCTTTGCAAACTTCCTCTTCGGGAAACTGCCACCTAGGCAATCTCTCCTTGCCACTTCGCCAACTCGCATTGCCGACTCGCAAAATGCCACCTCGCATTTTGCCGGCTCGCCTTAACTAGATCCTACAGAGTTAAAACTCTTCCTTGGAAATTTATACTTAACCAGCTCACAATTGAGCTATAAACGTCCAAACTTCCTAATTCTTTTTTCCAATAAATATATAGAAGTTCAACATATCCAAAATTCAAACCATCAGAGCAACTACACAGACCATGGTGACTCTCCAAATGTCACCCAGAATTACTGCCAACAATCCATCCGAACAGTCCTGATAAAATCTACTCTCCACTGAGATATACTTATCCAAAATTTCTGAAATTTTACAGCCAACACTACAACATATAAAGAAACATTTTTCATGTTTACACTTTTGGTTCAAACTGCCTTAGACATTCCCAGTAAATTCAAACAAACACAGACTTCCTGAGGAATTATTCAACCAGACAAGTCTTGCTCAAAATGACATAACTCATCACACACACAGAATTCTGCCAAGCCATTTTACAGAATTTAAGATGAAACATAAATCCACAATTTCTATGTTTTACACTTTACCAAATTATTTCTTTAAGATCATGCCATCAACCTCACAAAATCCTGCAACTGAAATCAGGAATTCTAGATTTCTCAAACATACATATAATTAATTAATTAATTCTTCAAACATATAATTTAATTGAAATACCATAGATGGCAGATATTACAATGACCTTTAGGCCAGACAAAACAAACCGTTCTCTTACCTCTGATGCTCTTAGTGGTTTGTTTAAGCATAAAACTAGTAGGATATACAGAATTTCAGACTATTGAGATCCTTCCTCGGTTTAGGAAGCACTGACTGGTATTGCTCAGTTTGATATTTGGATTGCAAAAGCTTCTAAAATTCATTACCTTGCTCTTCAAATTATACATCGGTTTCTCACCTACTCTATTTTTGCTAGAGGAGATAGTAATGGAGTTGTAAGTCGCAAGGAGCTATTTGTTTTGGACTGTTTGCGCGAGGAGTCGATGTGGATGTTACCAGGTGGTTTGTGGATGCGTTGAAGGATATGAGTTTAAAAGTAAAAGGCAAACTCTTACTTGGTATGTATGCGAGTAAGATTGCCATTCATTTTGGTATTGGTCATAATCTAGAATTCAGAGTTCCTCTCACTCTTAAAGATCATATGGATATATCGACCTTTTGCGATATGGAAATTACGAAAAAGGTTGGTGATGGATGGGTTTTAACCATTGTTGATGGAAATGATAAGGAGAATGATGAGTCTGATGAAGAGCTAGCTGCAATGTTTGATGAACCATTATGGAAACGTTCTCGCAATCCCCCTTCGGCAATACCTCAATCCAGCTTTCAACCATCTAGTTTAGTAAAATCTTTTCATAACCAAGTGTTGGAGCATTTGGCTAGGCTCAACACTAGGTTTGGCTCTTTGTAGAAAAAAGTTGCTTTTCGGCTGGATCGACTTGAAGCAAATAAAAAAGAACTGAAATAGTCATTGGATAATCTTCGTAGTGCATTATCTCTTGGAAGTAACTTACACGATGACTCTTCCATTCCCTCTTCTCATAGTCTTATTTGCTGAGCTTTGTTTATGTTATCATATTTTATCATGACTATATTTATATGATTGGCACATTTCATATTTTGATGTTTATTATCAAATGAAATATTAATTTGTTATGAGATTTCTCTATTTTTTCTTGAGATATTAGTATTTTCAAGTGAAGGAACCCTTTTTGATTGTTGCCAAAAAGGGGGAGATAATCTATATATTGAATGTTGAATACGTTTATTTAATTAAGGGGGAGTTTTAACTCGGGGGGAGTATTTAGTATTTATCTAGCTTATTTAAATTTTTTGCACATTATTTTATCATCATAAAAAAGAAGGAGATTGTTGACTCTATAATGATTTTGATAATGTAATTTAAACCAAAAAAAAGTTTTAATTGCATAATATATTTGAGTTACAAATGATTTTTTAACTTGTGTTTAAGTGTTTATTTAAAAATAGATATTCATGCTCGTGAATAAAGTTTTAAGACTGTGAGTGAGTTTCATGACCGTTACTTGTCATCACGCCCATGATTGACTTAAGAATGAATTTTGGCTCAGAGACACAAAGATTTTTCAAGCCCGTAAAAAATTATTCATGCCTGTGAATGACTTTCACGCCGAGAATGGTTTGAAAATTTGAAAATGGTGCAGAAGATTTTAAACCGTGAAATTTGGTTCAAGCCCGTGAAGAATCATCTTCACGATCGTGAGTACTTTTCATGCTCGTGAATCGGTGGTTATCTGTCAACGTCACGTCTGATATGTTTTAAAATATAGCCGTTGGAAAAAGATTTGGAGGCAAATCTTGCATTTAACACCACCAAAACGGTCACATTTAATCACCATTCATTGAAGACTATAAATACATGAAGATTTGAAGTTAAAACTACAATAGAAGTAAATATCTTAAGAGAAATCAATTTATTAGTGCTCTTACTCTATTTGTCAAAATTTCTGAACTCTTTGAGCTTTACTTCTTTATTCTTAGTGATCTTACTAGCTTTTACTAGTCTTAGCTATTTGTACTTTATTGTATATCATTTGTATAGCCTTGTACAAGTTTAGAGATACTTATAAATCTCTATCTCTGTTATTGAGAGTAAAAATCTGAGTGGTATCTCAATGTATATAGAGTGAAATCCTTGAAATCTATTATAGTGGATCTGGGTGGCGCACCTGGTTCTAATGGAACCTCAATATCGGGTAAATATTGAGAGAAGTGGACGTAAGAGAAGGAATTTGACTCCGAACCACTATAAATTGGTTGAGCTTTATTAACCTGTCTCTTTTAATATTACTCACTATTTAAAACTAGCTTACATTTTGCATATTAGTTGTATATTTTCTTTAAGAATTTTTAAACTCCTATTCACCCCACCTCTAGAAGTATTGCCATATTAGTGTTCACAAAAGCAACGACATTATTCCCTTTCTTTGTGTTGGTTTTGGGGCGGCCTCAGCACCACGCATCTTATTAGCTATGGTATGGTGCCTCACTTAGGAATGACAATGAATTGGGTTTGGAGCGGGTTTTACAAAATCTAAACCAGATTCGCTTAAAAATTAAAATATCTATCCCACCACCCGCCCCGCTTCGGGATAGGGTGAGACAGGTAATGGAGCAGGGTGAGTAATAATTGTTTATAAATTTATTTTTTATTTTTTCTCTTTAAAGAAAATTTGTAATGTTATTTTATTTTATGTATATATTCATTTATATATATTTTTTTTTATATATCCATACAATATAATTTATATTGTACATAAAAATAACTATTAATTAAAAATATAAATCAAATATAAATATAATAATAAAAAATAAAAATATATAATATATATAATTGAGCCGATTTCGGGGCAAGTTATACCATCACCCGTACCCAATCAAAATTCGACTCGGGCTAAAATTAAAAAATCGCCCCCACCTAATTTATTTAATAGGGCAGGTGATTCAAGTAGAGGCGAGTCAAATGCCCGACGGGGTAGGCAAAATTGCCATCCCTAATCTCACTATACCAATCACTTCATCAATAAAGGGAGCAAGGCATCTTCATTATAGGCCTTTGCTTCTACACCACTGGTGTATTTATTTACATCTATATAGTCATCCCCTCAATTCTAACTACCAGGAAAGATAAAAAGAAGAAGTATAAAATTCAAATTGCCAGAATTTACAAGACAATATGTCGTCGAGCTTTTGTTAGTAAAAGGAGAACTTACCAATGACTTCCTTCAAGCTAGAGGTAGCATTGATGGTTGCATGTCCACTCAAGATTTTTCATTAACCAACTTCAGATGATTTCAAGGAACACAATCATAATGTGTCAAACGAAGCAACATGCTTCTAGCCTATTCCTATACTTCCTCAATTTGTTCATCCATGTCATTAAATCAAGTCTAAAAGTGGGGGGCCTCTGATAAGGGTTAGCTTCACTTAGCCTAAATGGCCCAATGAATGGGAGAGCCTAATCTAGATGAATAAAAGCCTACAAATCTCCACCTCGTCCAAGCCTCATCTGCTTAAGATAAGGTCGAGTGAATTGTATACCTGGAGGACTAAGTCACACCTTCTTTAGAATAAACCATTATAAGCACTTACTTGTAGGAGCAAAGGTTACAAGCAATCTTTATCGTTCCTCTCGTGACCCTAAAGAATGGCAAGTCTGAAAGATTCTTAGATGGTAGGGGAGATACACCTGAAGTCATCTTGTAGACCACCATACGGCTCTAATAATCCCATCATCATCTCAAATTACTTCTCTATCAGTCACAAGCCTGTAAAAACAGCTACCCTAACAAAAAGACTATATAAGATACCTTGAAATCATGAAATCTCAAAGAAACAAGAACTACAACTTGAGAAATAGAAAGAGAATGGAATACAGGAGAAACTAAGCTTGAATCCTATCCCATATTTTTTTAGGAAGTCATGGTATTTCCCAAGTATTTTTTTCACTCCATTAACTAACTTAAGCATCGAAGGGTTTTTATCAAGTCAAAAGCTTAGCTCCATTTCATTCATGAATTATCTTGCAGGCCTCATTTCCCTCCTTAAAAAGTCCAGCGCAACATTTCATCAAATCAGAGCCCATCAATATCCATCTTTACTCTCAACATATAATCTTAGAGTGCATTATCAACTATTAAAAAAATAATAGACACGTATATAATATTTAAGGGAGGATCATAACTTAACACCATCACCATTCTTTTACAAAGAAATTCATATATTCTAAGGTGCTTAAATAAGATCTTAGAATAAACAAGGCATAACCATTAGTTTTGTTTATCTACCTATGTAGGGTATCAAGTAATTAATTTCTCCCTATTGGAAAAAGATGTCTTTGTGCACTTTTTTCCTTTATCAACTTATGTATCCTTTTGCCCATAACCTTCCCCAGATGTGCCAATTGAACTTATTCTTCAGCGATGTAGACATTATCACACACAAACATAAAATAATAAAATAATAATGTATTATAAAATACCTACTAAAATTAAATTTATCAAAAAATCCACTCATTATTGTTTAATTCATTATTTATTTCAATATATCATTATTTGCTGGAATTTAAATATTTAATTTAGTTTATTCAATTAATATTATTATGTTTGAATAAATTTTATATACAGAATCTAGAATTAAAAAAATATATAAATTTTAATTAATATAAAAATCTCTACTAGAATTTAACAACAATAACCTTGTCTAACCTAATCTATATAAACAAAGTGGAAATTTTAAACTCTCTGTGGTTAATATTCTATTTATCCTTCTTTAAGTAATTTTTATATTTTTATATAATTTTTGTGTCTAATTAATACAATACTTTATTAAATGTGGAAATTCTTTACTTTTTTATTTATGTTCTTTCATTATATATAATTTCTTTTTAAAAAGACTAAATAATGGAGATAGAAAAAATTAGTCTAAAAGATAAGTTAAGTGGAGCATAAAAAAAATGTTTATTTATGATTTTAGCACCATGAAAGTTAATTTGAAATCTATTTCTACATATATTGAATATGTTTATTTAAAAATATTTTTAAATTAATTATTTATAACAAAAAAAAAATTATATTTCTTACTCTCTCAATAAACAAGATGCATAAAAATTAATAAATTTATAATAAGTAATTACTAATATTTATTTATGATAAATTAAAATTTTCATATATCATTAAACGATAAATCATCACTCTTTATTTTTTTTTTGAGTTCATAATTTATAACTAATACTTTGATTATGTTCTTGTTAATAAAGATGTCAAGTCTATAATTTCACTAAAATGATTTTTTTTTTTAAATTGCTCAATGTCGAGTTTGAGTTTGGTGAGATCCACAAAGGGAGTAAATATTTTCTCCATTTACTAAAATGATTGTTTATAAAAATTAAACAATATAATTAATTGAAAGAATAATTTATAATTTTGAACAATGGGTATGATTACGAATACTTTCATGATAAGTTGAATGATCATGGACAAAAGTAAGCCTATTTGGCAAACATAACATCACTCTATATATATATGTTAATATTGAGAACAGAAAGTACCTCTGAAGGTTGCAAAACATTATCAACTTTAGATCTTGCAAGCTAATAAGGCCTTTTTCCTCTATTGTGCTGCAGCTTTAGTACTTTCTTTTGTATCTTTGCCACTATCTATTGCATGGCCAAGGCTGGAATTGCAAGAACAAATATGTTAATCCTTAGGTAATGTGTGCTTTGCATCTTACTAGTGGAAAAATTTTCCAGTTCCAATATTTATGATTGTCTTTATATATATTTTGTTTTTAAATCATCACTTGATTCACATACATAGAATTTATACTCTAAATCAACACATGCATATATAGTCACACCTAGTACTCATGTAAGAGTTAGGAATGTAATAAAATAAAAAAGTTCTAATATGGTAATGTAACTTCATTATCTCTTAATTTATGATATTATTATTTTTAATTATTTATTTAATTAGACTAATACGTTACTTTTGAATGTAATATAAGGTCATATAAGGAAGCTAATCCAGTTCTTCGCCAATTTAGTAGTCATCAAGTAGTATTGGAACATGATCGCCATTATAATCATAATTATCAAGCAGAAAAATCATCAAGAAACTCTATCAGAGAAGGAAAGATCGATGATTCAACTTGTTGGATACCTCATCCTCGTACTGGAGTATATGTTCCGAAAGGGCAAGAACGCATGATGGATGATGTGCCAGAAAGTGCAGCATCTTTTAATCAGACTTACTGGCTGAGGGTTGATGGTGTTGATAAACCAGATCCTGACCTTTCTTCCGATCATTATTATTTATCTACTAATTTGTATTAAGTTAATTAGTATTACAATTAATAGTGAGATAATTAGCTTGAGTTTACTTAATTACAAGCTAGAATAATGTGAGACTATATAACAAAAAAAAAAAACAATCAATGTAATATATATATATATATATATAAAATACTAGCTTATAATAAATCAGGCCTGCGTTACCTTACCAACCATATCACTGTATCATGACCAGGCATACCTACCAGAGGAGGCTTGTCCCCCAGAGAACAACATCCCTACAATCTCATATACAATCACTCACGATATCCTAAAATCAAGCACCTTATCCCACAACCGGCTAACAATCTCGCTACTGAATGCATTATCCTAATAAATCTGCATATAACTGCCATACGCATAGACCAACGGAGCTTGTCGCAAGGGCACGTGCCCTTTTGATTTTTAATTTTTTTAAAATTTTATTTTAATATTTGATTTTTGTAAATTTTCTTTAATATTTGTTAATTCTTTTTTTTATCTCTAGATCTAACTATATTAAGGGCCAATTTAATTGTGAATGAAGAAAGAATGATGTGATTTTATTTTGTGAATTATAAGGAAAAAAAATAAAAAAGGGTGTGATTATGGTCTCATAGTCTTTTTCCTATCTATTATTTGTAAATTAGGCTGATGTTAAATTTGAGATAATAATAATTCATCTAATTGAATTAATGTCAAGTCTCAAAAATGAAATATGACGGTCATAGGATGTAAGACCTACATACACAACCAACACTCGTAGATCCTCTGCTATAAACGCATTAACCACCTTTTATCATATTTCATTCCCATCTCAATGCCAACACATAATTTTTATAATTTATGTCATCATCAGACATATAATAATTATAATCCATAATATGCTAATTAATTAATTTACATTATTTATCTACATATTATACACATAAACTACTAACTAATCTAATTAACCATGAAGCTTCTAATATATAATAAAAGTGTCATGTTTAAGAGTATTTATATAGCAAAGAAGTCTGGTTCCTTTGAAGAAGAATGAGATCTCGGAACCGCTACTATTTACTTCTGACCTAAAAATGTCAATCAACTAAAAGAGTGAGTTTTATAACTTAGTGAGTTATAAATATATTACTATGCATTAAGAGCTAGGTAAAGAATAAATAATTCACCAAATGTTCACATAAAAGATAATGAGTAATAAATGAAAAATTAACAACAATAAGGTCACAAAAAGTATGAATAGGTACAATGAATGAAAAATATAACATAACAGATATAGAGTCTTGTGCTCGTATAAATCTCATTAGCTACATTTTCAGTAGCTTAAACTCGTGTAATGATATAAGGTTGATCAAACCTTATGACTATGACTTAACTCTTCCTAACTAGGATTATAAATATATCAATGCGCACATTTCCAATAGTTCTCACCTACTACCCCATCAAAAGGTAGTTTTTTCATATCAATAGACATATGATCCAACAATGGTTATAGTTACAATTAAGCTCAAATTCAATGTCAAGTCACTAGAAAAATCATAGCATTTTGGTCAATTCTTTATTGAACACGTTTAATAGTTATAGGGTATAGCAATAATAATGCTATTAAAATCAATAAGAAAAAATTTCATATGAAAGGAATTCAATGTCAAGTATTTAGGTTAGGTTTATGTTTCATTGAAATCCAAATATCAAAGGGCATTGTTAATTAGGTTAAATATTTGGTGGATTGCAAATTTATCTCTTTGAGACTTTTTATCAAATACTTTGTGGGCATTATTTTAACCACCAAAATGTAAGGTTTTTGGGCAATGCTAACTAGGCCAAATCAATTGTTTAATAATAACACAATCTCATTGAAGCAATCAAGGGTTCAACTTACTCAAATATCAAGTAAATAGGCTAAAATATAGCAAAGAAAAATAAGCAAACCCAAGGAAAAAATTCCCTTGAGTAATTCGGCCAACATGTGGAAATAGGGTGAGGATTTCCATAATTTCAAATGTGGTGATTTTTATGCATAATAATAAATCCATAACTCACCTTGATTGTTATTTGAAACAAAAAAACCTTTAAAGCACCAAAATTCACCTTCGGCCAATTTGTCCTTTATCCATCCTTCTTTCACCATTTTCAATTTTTTTTTATTCTACAATATTCAATTCACATGATTTAGTCTTAATTTAACATAAAAATATATCATTCAGGCTTATTTAGAATTGAATCCAACTCTTTGAATTTTGACATAAATCCTAACCTAATGAGTTTTCTATTTATCATCTTTATGTTTTATTTTCATATATGTTCATCAACTATCACCAAACTACTCATTTCTATTGAAAAGAAATAAAAAAGAAGTAAATTACCTCAAAGTCTTTAGTTTCCCCAACTTAGCTCCTTTAAAGAACTTGAATTCCTTAAGGTTTTTTTATGAAATTTTTTAGTGTTTATGGTGTGTTTAGGTGTTAATTAAGGAGTAGGATTAATTAGGATTAAGTTTTGTACAGGTTAGATGGAAGAAATTTGGAGGAAGAAGAAGAAAAATTGGAGAAAATGGACTGAAGGGTAGGTTCGGCTACCCAAAGGAGAAGAAGAAGAAATTTTGGGCCCTTTTTAGAATTATCTAGAATTTTTAGATATTTTAGGTAATTTTTTATATTTATAATTTGACTCCCAAACTTTTGATAATTGTATTAAGACTCCGAAACTTTTAATATTTATATTTTGGCCACAAATCTCACTTTTAATACTATTATCTTTCATAATTTATATTTCATGAAAATTTTAGGCGCCACAATTTATTTAGTAAAATTCTGTATTTTTTGTGTGAAATGTGAATTAGGTACTAAATTATTATTTTACCTTAAATGTTTAATTAGGTACTAAAAAGTCAATTATACTAGTTTTAGGGTCTTGTATGAAATTATGAAAAAATCCAGAGTGTTACAATTAAATAGTGTTCTTCCCTTATTTTTTACTCCTATTTTATCTTGGTAGGATAATAATAATTCATCTACTTTTATTGCTTGTATCAATGCATATATATACTTATGGGCCTTTAAGTTGCAAGTTAAGTTTGTTATTTACCAAAAATGAGTTTAGATTCAAATGGGAAAAACTTAATTTATATTGCTATAAATATTTATTGATAATTGTTTATGAATATATATGCATGAATTTAAAAATTAATTCATTATAGTTCGGTCTGCAATTTACTATTCAATCTATAATTTATTATATAAATAATGACGTTAAGTCCTATTAAAATAAAATTGTGACCCCTCTTTATAAAATTTTTGGATCCACCCCTGGCTATAAGAAATCCCTTATAAGGGGGAAGCTTAATGAAATAAAAGACTCGAGTAATCAGAATCCAAACATAACTAGAATTCCAATCTTAAGTTAAGACCTATTATCCTAATTGAAGGAAAAACCTCTCAGAAACTCATAGTAATAATGGTGTGGTAAGCATGAAGCTTTTCTTTTAGATTACTAGAAGTGCCTAAAAGGTTTTCTCCCTTTTCTATTATTATTATTATTATATATATATATATATATATATATATATTGTAGTGGAATAAGTTGGTACTTCACACTAGCACCAAACTTTACCATAAAATAGTTCAGAACCACCCCAAGACCCCCAAATCCTATTCCAATTGTAGCTACGACTGCTAACAATGCACAACCACTAAGGGCAACTGCCTTAGTAGAGTTCGCAAATGTAACCAAAGAGTTTGTGATTATCATTCAAGAAATTCAATAAGCCTATTTACCCAACCCTGAAACTAACCCTCATCACATAACATCTAGAGCCCAAATAATCCTACAAGCATGCCATCTACTACTGAGATGAGGGAGAATCTCCCGACCATCTTGAACATAATTATCATGAAACCTATCAAACAAGTGGCGATAAGGATTCACTAATGATGTGTGAGAAAGATGTAGATCGTCATATCCTAGAGATGATCAAGAAGTATAGGAACATGGACATAGATACTTTGGATATGAAGCTGGCAGATTTCACTTCGTTGTTTGATCGAATCATGGCAGAGAATGTAGTTACTGACTTTAAGGTACCCAATTTGGTAGCTTATGGAGGAACTAGAGAGATGAGGAGTCATCTTGCTATATTTTGTACCATGATCTCTCTATGCACTAAAAAAGATTTGATGTATTGTAAAGTTTTTGCCACCAGTTTAATAAGTCTAGCCTAGGCTTGGTTCGAAAAGATACCATGTTCATCAATTGACTCCTTTGTTGATTTTGCTAGGCAATTCCAAGAGTGGTTTATTACTTGTATATCGGTTAAGCATATCCCCATAGAGTTACAAGATGTGATTCGAAAGCATAATGAACCATTGAGAAAGTTTGTGGAATGATTTAAAAAAGTGGAGATTCATATTGACAACCTAAATTATGAAGTAGCAACCTTAACAATGATGCATAATTATAAGTCTAAAGCTTTTTATCAACTTTTAAATGTTAGTCCGTTTAGGTCTTTCCACGAGTTCATAGAGAGGGCTTAATACTATATCCAACTAGATGATGCTTGGAGAATAGATAAGGAAGGGAAAGACAAAAAAAAAAAAAAAAAAAAAAAGAATAATACATGACCATAACAAAGAATCCAAAAGGTCGTTGGGAGGAGGCACAGAGAGATAAGAGGAAAAGGTGCGCACCTAACTCTCCACTAGAACAAACTTCCAGACAAGAGGTATAATTCACTCAATTAAATTCCACTAGATCAGAAGTATTTATGTAGATAGCAAAAAATGTTAAAGACATATAATACCCCGGGAAATTGAGCAAGAAGACGACGAAGAGGAGTAACGGACATTAGTGTGAGTTCCATAAAGATAAGGGACATCATATTGAGGATTACTAATAGTTTAGCTAGGAGATTGTTAGGTGTGCTCCGACAATTTGATAAAGATCGGACACATAGACAAACTAGGGCATAAGAAGGTGACACCTCTAAAAGAGAGGGGAAACAATCGATGAGGGATCCTCCATCAATAGTGATCAATGTAATTCTAATGCAGGAAATGTCAAATGACAGCTCTGCCAAGAGAAAGAGATCTAGAATATATGTTGTACATACCATACCAACCCAACCTATAAGCCTAGAGGTTTATTCAGTCGAGGTAGGAGATATGCCAACCACACCTTATATAGATGCATTGGTCATTAAGGCCATTATATATAATTTTATGATCAAACGAGTACTAGTTGACAATGGCAATGTGATCAATCTCATTCTATTGATGTTTTTCAAACAATAAAGATCTTTGAAAATGTCACGATCCACTTTTGGACCGTGACGGTCCTAGAGCACGGGTAGACCTAAGGTTCCCGGAAACCCATAGAACCCATGAATAATCTATTTATCAATTATTCAATCAATATTAACTCATTTATCAATGCTTATATTCCATATATTACTTATAAATTTTACAGAAATTTTATCAGAATTCCCTTTGTAATTTTAATCTTATTCCCAACCCAAAACTAGGTCTTTCATAAATTACACAGCCTAGACTAAAATTATTTTTTTTACACTCCCAATAATTTGCCATTCTTATACCCTCAACTTCATAATTCAACAAATATACATGGCACTTCTAAATCTATTTTAAAACATATAAATATTATTTTAGCATTTTCAATATCACTGTCTCTATCACTTCACTATCATTGTCATTATCAATCATTAAACATTACACATTATAATTTTTAATGTCACTGAATTGTCTATTATTTCAATGTTCATACATCATTATAGTACTCAATCATTTAATTATACATAGTACCATAGAGCTCTAAGAATTGACACTCACAATCTTTAGATAATAAAATTCTACCTCGATGTACTTGACATTCTAAGTCGGAAATGAAATTGACTTGAAATCATCTTCCTGTATCTTATCTCTGTAAAAATTATAAATCACTATTTGGTGAGTATAAAATACTCAGTGAGCATGTATACATCATTAAACAAGCGATATAAGTGTATGATAACAAAAGATATCAATGATAGTCAAGTATCAATAAATACAAGGAAGAATAGCAGTATATTCAATTTACATGTCAAGGTTAAATAATTTGCACACCAAATGTCTTTGGAAGTTTGAAATAGGTAACAATCAAATCGATAATAAACAATAACCGATGAAAAAATGACCATCAATGGTAAGCAATAAGATATAAGCTTGGAATCAATGAACAGGTAATCAATACTCGTGTCATGTAGATAAGACAGATAAAGGGCCATGAACACGTATAATGTTATATTAATCTCATGTCAATCTCATATCATGTATATAAGGCTGATCAGGTCTTATGGCTAGAATAGTTAACCCTTCTCAGCGAGGGTTCCATGTAAATCAATGTGCACATTGCCGATGGTATGTACCCACTACCCCATTGGAGAGGCATCTCTGTCAACTACATATGTAAAATAGGCCAATGAAAATCAATAACAATATCAAATATTCATTAGGAACATTACGATACAATAGCTTTCGATCGATACAAATGAGTTTACTTGTCAATATATTTTATTAATCATGTATCGGTTTCTTTTCTTGATACAAGGTAACAATTACAATAAATATCATGAAATGTGGCTAAACATTTGGTGTGCATACTTTTAGGAGCAATTCGGGTACATAGTCAATCAAGTACAATGGGCATTTCAATATCAATAACAATCAATGGATTTGGTGATTTCAATCTTCAGAATGATCAAAGGATGATAAATAATGGCAATGTGACACTTAACCAAAAAAAGAAACATGTTCATTAGATCAACAAATCAAAACATGGGTATGCATAATGATATATACATTACTCACCTTAGCTTATAACTTGTACATTTTCCTTTTTCCTTTATCCTTAATTCTTTGCCTTATCTCTTATGGTACCCATCACGTCTCTTATTCATTCTTGACTCTACAAATCTAATTAATTTCTATTTAGATACTATTTAACATAAAATTACATTATTTATATTAAAGAAAATTTCTCAAGAATTTCTAAATTACTAAGGTTTTTCTCTGTAACTTTCCATACTAGCAGCCTGTGTTCCATTACTTATATCTCTCTCTACAATTATCTAATTGTTTCAATTCTTATTCCTAATTAAACTTAACATATAAAGTTCTAACATATCCAAATTTTACATTAAAATCATTACTGTACAATTTATGGTGTTAATTTAAACTTAAACTTATAGCCAACGATTGAGTTAACAAGTCGGTCAATGTTAAGTAACAGGTATGAGTCATTCAAATATGCCTTGTTAAAGTTCGTGAAGTCTATATACATACAGTATCTACCATTGGGCTTCTTGACTAACACCACATTAATTTTTCAACCAAGTAAGGGTATATAACCTCCTTTATCATACCAACCTGTAATGAATGCTCTATCTCTTCCATAATTGCTATTTGTTTTTCTACATCGCAGTTTCACTTCTACTTCACTGGCTTATGAGCTGCATCAATGTTCAACTTATGAACCATTACCTCAAGCAGCAAAGGCAAAGTCTTCTAGTACAACACAAACTGCTTTCTTTACTAGGTTTTTCATTTTAGCTCTAATGGTCACTGAGCCCATACATAAGTAATGCATTAAGGTACATGCCCCTGAATCTTACATAAAGGTTTTCCCAATATAACATTATAAATAATTAACACATCAACTACCATAAACATGGTCAACAGACTAAAGAACTGTTTACCATCATGCATTTCTACCATAAGTTGAACTGCTCCATCTAATAGGATTGGCCTACCTCCCAGACCTACCACCGGAGTTTTGACAAGTTTGAGTTGGTCTTGGAGATTTTCATCGTCTAAAAAACATTTTTAGCAATGAGATTGACCACACTGCCATCGTCAATTAGTACCCGTTTGACCATAAAATTATGGATAATGGCCTTAATGACCAACACGTTTGCATAAGGTGGGGCTGACATATCTCCCGCCTTAACTGAAAATACCATTAGGATGGTATTATAGCCATATCGATCTGACTTATGATGTCCATAACATCCATTTTACTTCCAGTTTTATTTTAAAATTGGGCAAATGAGTTAATCTCCCATGTCTCCTATCCTCTTGTTCCCTTAAGAGCAACAACATGCTCATTCCATCATGTATGAACATGCTATTTCTTTGGACTCCTAACAAGGACATATTGATTTTTCCAATTCATAGAGGAGATGTAAATTTCTGCAAACAAGGCATGATCTTTTTGGCTAGACAAAAACAAAAAATCTTCATTTTTTCTAACCGACAACATGAACAAACCTCTGATAGTTCTAGCACTAAGAGGAATGCCATATCATTGAGCAATCCAAACTCTAGACTCCATTCTCTAGGAAGACAATATCATAAAGATTGGATACTTTAGCGTACAGAGAATCCAATGGGAATCGAATCCTAGCCATTATATCTTCCTAAAAAAATAATCATTTCAAAATCCCCAAATGGTTGATCGACTAATATTTTTGGATTAGGAATCAATAATTCAAAATTCAACAAGGTTGGAGTACTAGGACGACGCTTCGATATATCCTTTTTTGGTTAGGACGATAGGAATCATGGAAATTCCAGATCGAGGAAATCGTGGGTTTATAGCTAAAGCAGGAAAGTCTATAGTTAGATGAGATACAAGAGTAAAATCTAAACCAGAACAAGTAGAAAGTTTAGGATTATGATCAGAGCTACTATAGGTTGGAGAATACTCAAGAGACAAAATTAGATAACTTTTCAGAAGGAGAAGAAGAGTTAGATAGAGAAGGCATACCTGGATTGGAAGTGCAAGGCGACAATAAAATATCTTTCTACAAAGAAAGAAGAAAATTAGGAGTTTCTTCCAAATTGAAATAAGAAAGAAAATAATGAGTAATTGCCTGGAGCAATTTAATGTGCCTTAAAGTTTGCCAAAAACATACGACCACGTAGCAAAACCTAGCCCACAAGGAGTCTTCAGCTAAACAGTTCAAAAAAAAATTAAAATTTGAATTTAAAAAAAAATTGTAAAAACTAGACTATTATATTTATCTTGATCTTAAATAATCAAATCTAAAGAGGGGAACCACTATTTTCAAGCTATAATAAATCAGACCTTTCATATCAATTTTATGGGTTTTTGGCAAAAAAATTTTAATGTAAGTATTAATTTTTTAGCTTTTAATAGCTACATCATACTCATTTAATTATTAATAATTGTTAATTGTTAGGTAATAAAATATCTACTGTTTGAAAAAGCTTCTATTTATTTAAATAAAAAAATTAAATTATTATTTAAAAATAATATTTAAATAAAAAATAAATATCAATATTTATTTTTAATAGTCATTAAATATGTTAACAGCTAATATTTAATAATAATTTTACTAAACACTTATAATAATCAACTATTAGATAACAGATACCAGCAATCAACTATCAGGCACCTACTAATAACTATCAATAATAATTAATAACTAACAAATGTTACGAACAACTAAATTATACGAGACCTAAATCAATATATCATTGATCCGACCAACCCACCAGATGAGACTTATCAAGATCGGGAAAATCATCTCCTAGAATCTCGCACACAATCACCCATGATATCCTGCAATCAGGCATGTCATCCCACAATCACCCAACAATCTTGCAACTGAATGCATTATCCCACTAAATTTGTGTATAACTGCCACAAGAAGGGGAAGCTTAATGAAATCAAAGACTCAAGTAATCGTAATCCAACATAACTAAAATTCCAATACCTAACTTAAGACCCATTGTCCCGACTGCAGAAAACTTCTTAGAAATTCACAGTAACAATATATATACGTATTGACAAAAAACTACTTATTTTCTATATGAAGGAATCTATTATTATTAGATTTGCATGTGTATTATTAGTATGAGAAATTTTCAATGTCTGGGAACTATTTTTAAAAATTTTGTTATTGATAATAAAGGAAAGCACCTATAATTTAAAATCCAAAGACACGATGATAATTAAATCAAGGAAACTATATTAAGCTTCTAACCAAATGTTTGAGAATAATTTTAATATCTTTAACACTTTCCATGTTAATAATTAAGAATTTCAATATATATAGTTATGTTTTTATGTTAATATAAATATTAGACCAGAAAAAAACTTGTTGATGCATGTTTATATTTTAGAAATTTTTTTTACTTAGCGCATCTCCAATCCGACACCAAAATGGTACTTCTTGATGCATGTTTATATTTTAGAATTTTTTTTTTTTACTCAGAGCATCTCCAACCCAACACCAAATCCCATGCCATTTTGTTGTGAGTAAACAGAGCAACACGATCACCATTTTACTTTTATTTTTCAATTTTTTATTTACTTTTTTTATTTGCAAAGAATCTCTCATTTTATTTAAACTATTTAATTTTTTACGTATAATAAATTTATTTAAAATAATAATCTTTCTTTTATATCCTATATTTTTATGAATGTTTGATATAATACAAATTGTAAATAATAATGAAAAATATCAAACAGTTATATCTATATTAATTAAAATTATATAAACATTCAAATTAAATGCGAACACTAAAATTAAGATGCCCATATTTCATCAATTTATTGCTCGCCATAGACAAATTAAGGATAAAGATGTTAATATTGTGCTTCGTAATGCACTAATTAATTATTTATGGAAAAAATATACTAATTCATATGATTAAATGAACATCATTATATATTTTTCGCATTTATATTTAAGTTTAGTTATAAATGTAATGTTTGGTTCCCAATTATTTTTTAATATAATTTTATTTTAAAATAATATATCAATTAAATGAATCATTTTAGTTAATAAATTATAATATTATAATTTATTAATTTCTACCACTTTGTTAAATTAATAAACATATTTTTGGACCGATATATAAAATATATTTATTTATAAGCAACTAGTGAAATAAATAAAATAGTAGGGAATTATAAAAAAAAATTATATAAAAATAAATAAAAAGGAATATAAAATGAATATTTTTTTTTTGTTAAAATAAAGTTAGAAATGATATTATAGTTGGTGTGAAATTATTGTTTGATATGACATTTATATTATTTTGATGTTATGGGTTGAAGATGCGTCTATATTCCATATTTATATATTTATCCAATAATTATGAATAATTTAAAAAAAATATTCACTTCATATTTAATAGGAAGAATGTAAATATTTTAGAACTATACAGATTATGCTACTTAAACTTTTAGAGCAATAAAACGGGATCATTTCTATGGTAATCTTTGAAGTATTGACTAATGCACATTGTCGTCCTTGATCTTTAGAACGTAATACAAAAATCCTTAGACTTTTAACTTAGTTTCGCTGGCAGTCCTTATCCGCCCAAAATTATTGTTATTTCTATTTTAACCCCCAAAAGTCTTATTCTCCTTTCAAAGAAATCCAAAACCCCTCTTTTTAGACTTTGATACCATTCAAGTGAGTCTACCTTCCCTCTAATCAATTTGTTAAAAGGCGGAATTTCAGAGAGTTACTCCTAAAGATTTTTAAAGAGTTTTTCTTTTATTTTTTATTTCTTTTAGCTTTTTATACTCGTTGTGATAGCGAGAGCTTGCAACAAATCCCAAAGGGCCTTTGTTTTCAAGGAAAAAGTCCTCAAATTCACTATGTCTAAGAGTCAACTCTTCTAAATTTTTAAACAATTTATCTATAGAATTATTTAGAGAGTCTAAACGATCTATAATAGAATTTAATAATCCTATTACTAGATCCTTGCCTACACCGTGATCTAGGTGATGACAATCAGGATAAGAACAATCTGAAAAATTACTGATCATCCAATAAATGTGCAAAAGCACCAAGCCTTTCTAAATAATGAAAATTATTAAATTCAAGTTCTTGGTCTAGAAAATTTTTAAGTTCAAAATCTTTTCTATTAGGCTTTTCAAGTCTTTCAATCCTTTCTATAGCAACATGTAATTATATTATTCTTTGTTCATATAAAGTAAAGAAAGGATCTTGCAGTCTAAGACTGGCACTCAAGTCTTCTCTCCTAGCTTGAGTTAAAGATAGACCTCTAAGCCAATTGTTATTAGCAGATCAGGTGGAAGACATAAACGTTTAATTATAAAATTAAAATATTTATAAAATATATACCTTTGTAGACTGGGTCCACTAAACTTCCGCAATAGTTTTAGCCCACCTTCCAAGCTCGCCACCAGTAATATCTTCAGAGATATATGGAGGATATGACTTACTGCCCTTTCTTGGTTAGGTCTT
>CANXYC010348958.1:0-33118 GCA_948193065.1 Aleurites moluccanus | reverse complement strand
AATTACAATTTAAATGTTGAAATTGAAGTTGTAAAGGGTGATATGTTGAATTAGTGTTAGGAATGGCAAATTGATGTTAGAAATGTTCAATTGGATATGAATGAACAACTAATTGATAGTTAATTTGATGTGGAATTGTAGATTGAGGAAGTTGAGTTTTCAAAGTAAGCTTAAATTGGGGATTTTTGGTGAATTGGAGAAATTGGCTATTGCATTGGCTTTTGGATGGCTTAGGTGAGTTTACATTTCATCAAATTACTTGAATAATTGATTAAATTGTTGAATTGAATCCAATTGTATAAAACCCTAATGTGGCCGAACCCTAATTGACATAATGTGCCTATGTTTTTGTTTGAATTTCATTTGATTTTCCTTGCCATTTTGATCATATTTAATTATTGTTTAACCTTGTTTATTGATACCTTGGATTTATTGAACAATGTACCTTGTTATAGTTGAATAGGCAAGCCAATTTTGTTCCGAACCCTAACCTACTGGCTTGCCATTGTATGTCACCTTATGTTTGATAATTTGCCTAGTTTATTTGTCATTGGCTTATTGGTTTGCATGCCATAGGCCTATCAATTGAATACCATTATCATTAGCGATAATGGTATGCCAATTGACCCACCAATTTCAGCCACCAAACCCTTGTTTGTTCCTTGCCTTATCTTATTATCACACTTGATTTTATTAATTGTATATTACCTATGACATTGTAATTGAGATTATTGAATATTAATTGATTGATACCGAACAAATTATTATTGATTGATTGATATCCGGATGCCATTGTTTCTTATGGTATCCCTTGCTTTTGACCCTATTATGGTTTGGCAGAACTTCCGATTCGATAGGGGAGTAGGGAAATACTGTCGACCGTGTGCACATTGTATATTTGTACCCTATCTAGGAGGGGTTATGGTCCTGGCCATAGGGCCTGATCAGCCTTATGCTCATTTGATACTGGTGACCTACATGGTCCAGTAATATTGATTGATATGAAACTGATGACCTATTTGGTCCAGTGATATCGATTGTTTGGTGACTGTTTGATTTCTTTTCATGCAGTCCATCTCATTATCTTCCTTTCCATATGTAACCGAGCATATTTGTTATTTCTTGGCCTTCACTGTATCTTGATATCCCTACTGTTTATTGCATTTCATTTGACTTATTCCTTTTCTTATTTGTACCTATTAATTATTGCGATGCATGTAAATTCACTGAGTATCTTTCATACTCACCTTTTTATTTGTTTACCCCTTTCAGGAGAGGAGTAGGTTGCAGGATCTAGTCTTCTGTTCTCTGTGGAATTCCTGCTTCAGATTTCTGATGTATATATCTATTTTGGATTATTGTATTATATTATTTTGGTGTTCATGATCTAGCACGGGTATGTATTGGGTAGCTAGGAGATGAACATTATTTATATTTGATATTGATGGTCTATATTGATTATATATGATGCATGATATATACTTTTGATCGGTTAACAGAATGATTAACATGATAATATAATGGATGGTAACTATAATAAATGAATAATATATGAGGTTGATAGACTGTGTAATGATACTGGGTTCTACGAGTGCCGGTCGCCATTGGCATTTCCCGTGCCCTAGGACCGTCGCGGTCCGGGAAACTGAGTTATGACAAGCAGCTAGGATATGAACATATAAAAATACTGTGTTTATATAATTACACTGATATAAAATAATGCAGGAATCCATAGAGATATCAAAGCTGGGATTTCTGCCTCCTACTCTGCACCTGAAAATGGGAAATAATGAAAGGGTGAATTTATAAGATACTCAGTGAATCTAATAAGCATCGATCAATAAATATGTAATGGAATATCAATAAAGAATAAGCAGATGAAATAAGTAAATCAATCTGCTCAAGAGATAATAGGATACAGAATCAAGTACAAAAGATGACAGTAAAGTTAATACTCATATCAAAGGAAGGTATATCACATGGACAAGACAGATATAGGGCCATGAAACGCATATAATATGTGTCAAACACATATCAATCTCATATCAATAAACATAAGACTGATTAGGTCTTATGGCTAGGACTAATAACCCTTCCCAGTTAGGGCATAATAATACAATGTGCACATTGCTAACAGTATGTACCCACTACTCTGTCGGAGCGGCAGCTTTATCAAATTATATCAGAGACAATAGAAACTAGAAACAAGTCAATAGATATCATTGCATAATAATGGTATCACCATGTATCAATAATTCATTATCAATCAATTCAAGGAGCAATAGAACCAAAAGAATAGCAATAACGAGTAGTTATACAATGACAAGGGGTTTGTCAAATAACAATGGGATGGAACATAAGTTGGTCATACATGAACAAAAAGCTGAAGCAATTGGCATGCGATTGTTGCTGGCAACGATGGCATTTAAATGGTAGGCCTATGAATTTTGAGCTAGGCATTTTGACAAACACTTGGTGGGCAACTTTGCATGGACAATTTGACAAGGTTTGGATGCAACTCTAACATTGACCAATTATCAACAATAACACACATTATAGGCAATTCAATAGGCAGTATAAACATAACAATAAACAACATTAAATGAATCAAAATGCCTTGCAAAACTAAAGGAAAAACAAGACAAAATCAAAGGCAAAATGTCAATTTAAGGTTCGGCCAAAATGGCCATTATGGGAATGAATTGCAATTGACATTCTAACACCTTAGGCATGTAATTTATGTATAAAAGACTCACCTAGCACACCAAACAAGCTACTAAAATTGATTTGCCTCTAATTTCCTTAAAGTATGCAAAAATGGTAATCTTCCTAAATATGATTTTCTACATCAAACTAACCACAAATAATTCATCCATTAGCCTCCAATTAACATAATCTAAGCTCAATTAACACAAACTAATCCAAAGCCACATAGTTCATATAACTTAGATTAGGGTTTGAAAAATTGGGGAAAAATGCAATATGCATCAATTGATGCAATTAAACACATTACCCAATCTAATCAACGTCTATAATACCTAAATCAACCATAAAATTAAACAAAACAATATTTTACCTAAAATGGAGGGTTGGGCCGAAATCCATAAGGTGGTTGTTCTTGAATTTTTTTTAATTCTCCAAGGTAGAAAATGGATGGAAGATGGAAGATACAAGGTTTGATTCAAGTTTGCATTGATTTTTCTTAAGAAATTTGAAGGAAAAATGATTGGAGAAGGAAAGGGAAATTCAGGCCAAAGAAGAAGAAGAAGAAGAAAATGAAGAAAATTTTCTAAGTGTGGCTTATATACTAAGTCACAATTAGCAAATTTCATTTGGTCTTTAAACTTTCCTTAAATTATACTTTTGCCACATTTCCTTCTGTAATTTATTCTGACGATTCTGTTGGGATTTGGATTTCAAAGTGGAGATTCAAATATCTTATTTTTATTTATACTTTATTATAAAAATAATTTCAGAGCCGTTCTGAAACTCAGACAGTCCAAATTCTACTATAACCCAAAGTTTTATTTATTTACGATTTTGCCATTATTTACTTTTTCAGTGTTCCTAAATATTTTTCACCTCTTTCTATTTACCATAATTACACATGCATATATATGATTCTTTACCCCCTGGTCAGAATCAAAAATTCATCTATCGATCGGACTACTCTTTCCTCGGTAGCGTTATCGACACCGACATTTTTCGGAAAAGTATTTGTTTGCATTCTAACTGAGTCTCCAAAATTATTTTTAGTCATTTCGATGATTTCAAACCAATTACTAAGAACAATAATCATATAATTATGGTAGGATTTTCTAGGGTATTACACTGAACTTGATGCTTTACAAATGTAGTCTTAGATGTTGATGGAGCATCCCCTCCACTATAGCCAAGTCGATACTTAATTATAGGACATCTTTGAGACTCAATTATTTTATCCAATTTTTCTTTGCCATTACAAAGTTTGGATAAGCATTCATTATGAGAATCTAACTTGTTTCTCAATAAGGAATTCTCATTTTTTTTAGTTTATTGCATTCTTGGTCTCTAAGATTAATGGTCTTTTCCATTTCAACATTAGATGCACTTAATTCATTTATTTCCTTTTTGTATGTTTCACAAGCATCTAAGACTTCATTTGACATTTCTTTCAATTTATCATATTTAATTTGTAACTTATGATATTTTGAAAGTAATGTATCCATAATTTCTAAAGCATCATTATTAGAATTAAAATCCAAATTACTAACCTCACTTGAAGATGTATCTTCTTCAATAGCTATGAAGCAAAGATTGGCTACTTCATCTTTTCTAGCATCCTTTTCTTCATCAGAATCACTTGAATCATCCTAAGTAGTTGTCAATGCCTTTTTCTTGAAATTTCTCTTGTTTTTTAGTTTTGGATATTCTGCTTTTATGTGACCAAAATTGTCACATTCAAAGCATTTCACTTGATTGCTTTTGATCTTTTCATTCTTCTCATATCTTTCGAATGGCTTCTTGCTTTTGTTCTTCTTAAGAATAAGATTTCTTATTCTTTTAGTAAGTAAAGCCATGTCTTCATCATCTTTCCCTCTTCACTATTAATTGAGAAAGCCTCGTTGGAAGCAATGAGAGCTATCCCCTTATTCTTCTCTTCAACTTTGTCCTGAGATAACGTTATCTCATGTGTGAGAAGTTTTCCCAATAAGTTGTCGGTTGGGAGGGTACTCAAGTCATTGGCTTTTTCAATTAAAGCTACTCTTGTTTTCCAATCCTTCTTAGGTAGAACTCTCAAGATCTTACAATTTATATCTTCTTTAGAATAATTCTTTCCAAGCTTCCTCATTTGATTTACAATAACCATTAGATGATTGTACATTTTAGATACCTTCTCATTTGGCAACATTTGAAAGAGTTCATATTCATGAGTAAAAATCTGAATTTTCTTACCCTTGACTTGATTTGTTCCTTCATGAGTGGTTTCAAGAGTATCCCAAATTTGCTTTGTCAAAATTCAATGGGAAATTTTGCCATACTCATCTCTACTCAAGGCATAATAGAGAGTATTCATTGCCTTTCGATTTCTCCCATTTGCTTTCCTTTCCACCGGTGTCCATTTAATCTTTGGTTTGATCACTTCTACATCATCTAATTTGTGCTTGAGCTTGATGTTATCTTGGGAATGGATTGGCTAATAGCTCATCGTGCAGTAATTGACTGTTATAAGAAAAAGATTAAATTCCAACCAGAAGGGCAAGTAGAATTTGAAAACCAAGGTGACAGACTTGAAACTGGTATTAGCCTTATTTCAGTTATCCGAGCTGAAAAGATGTTAAGGAAGGGTTATTCAACTTACTTGGCTCATGTGGTAGATGTACAGAAAGCTCCAACAGGAATTGATCAGATACCTATTGCCAGAGAATTTCTTGATGTTTTCCCTGAGGATTTGTCAGGGCTACCCCCAGAAAGGGAGATTGAGTTTTAGATTGAGGTGCATCCCGGCACAGACACAATATTCATTCCTCCCTACAGAATGGCACCTACAGAATTAAAGGAGTTGAAGGTGAAATTGTAGGAATTATTGGATAAGGGATTTATCATACCGAGTAGTTCTCCTTAGGGTGCTCCAATGTTATTTCTTAAAAAGAATGATGGCTCGTTAGGAATATGCATCAACTATCGGTAGCTAAATAAGGTGACTGTTAAGAACAAGTATCCTCTTTCACGGATTGATGATTTGTTTGATTAGTTGCAGGGTGCTAGTCACTTTTTCAAAATTGATTTGAGATCTGGATATCATTAGTTGCAGATTATGAAGGAAGATGTACCCAAGACAGCTTTTAGAACCCGATATGGACACTATGAATTTTTGGTGTTGCCTTTCGAGTTAACTAATGCTCCAACAACATTTATGGATTTGATGAACTGGGTCTTCAAACCTTACTTGGATAAGTTTATCATAGTGTTTATTGATGACATACTTATCTATTCTAAGAATGAAAAGGAACACACAGAGCACTTGAGAACAGTATTGCAAACTCTACGGGAGCATCAGTTGTATTCTAAATTGTCGGAATGCCAGTTTTGGTTAACTGAAGTGTGTTTTTTGGGACATGTGGATTGTAAGGAGGGTATTAAGGTTGATCCTCAGAAAGTTAAAGTTGTAGCTAATTAGCCCCAGCCTACCAATATTACGAAGATCCACAGTTTTTTGGGTATGGTTGGATATTATAGGCGATTTGTGAAACATTTCACAAAGATAGTTGCTCCATTGACCAAGTTAACCAGGAAACAAGAGAAGTTCCAATGGACAGATGAATGTGAGAAAAGTTTTCAGACTTTAAAGTCTTGTCTCATGACTGCTCTAGTGTTAGCTTTGCCAACTGAGACAAATAAATTCATGGTGTATTGTGATGCCTCCAGAGTCGGTTCTTATGCAGAATAAGAGGGTTATTGCCTATGTTTCTCAGCAATTAAAAAAGCATGAGATGAATTATTCGACACATGATTTAGAGATGGCTGTAGTGATTTTTGCATTGAAGATCTGGAGATATTATTTGTATGGAGCTAAATGTGAGATTTCTATAGATCATAAAAGCCTGCAATATATTTTACAGTATAAGGATTTGAATCTCCAGCAGTAAAGATGGGTTGAATTACTAAAAGATTATGATTGTGAGATTTTATAACATCCGGGTAAAGCCAATGTGGTAGCAGATGCTTTGAGCTGAAAATCAATGGGAAGTCTAGCCCATATTTCTGATATCAAAAGCCTTTGATCCGAGAAATGAAAAAGTTAGTTGATATGGGAATTGAGTTGGAATTGGGATTCCAAGATTGAAACCGAGATCTGATAGCCCAATTTAGGGTTAAGCCAACACTGTTAATAATATTAAGGCAACACAGGATAGGGATCCTTATCTTTTGAAATTGAAAGAAGATGTTCAATATGGTAAAGCTTCAGAACTTATAGTTAAGGATGGAACATTAAAGTGTGGGAAATGGTTATGTGTACCAGACATTGATGGATTACAGGAGTGATTGTGCCTATTATAGTGTACATCCAGGAATTACAAAGATTTACCATTATCTGAAGGAATTTTATTAGTAGCCTAAATGAAAAGGGATGTGGGTAAATTTGTGTCCACTTTCTTACCCTATCAGCTGGTTAAGTTTGAACTTTAGAAGCCATCAAATTTGCTACAGGAGATAGAGTTACCATAGTGTAAATGGGAGCAAGTCACTATGGATTTTGTGGTTGGTTTACCAAAGACTTCACGAGGTTATGATTCTATTTGGGTAATAGTAGATCGGCTAACAAAATTTGCTCATTTTCTTGAAGTGAAGACTAGTCATACTACAACACAGTACACCCAGTTGTATGTTGATAAGATTGTACGGCTTCACGAAGTGCCATTGGTGATTATATCTGATAGAGGGACACAGTTTACTTCGAGATTTTGGCAAAAATTCTAGGAAGCATTGGGTACACAGCTTTGGTTCAGCATAGCTTTTCATCCTCAGACAGATGGTCAGTCAAAGCGGACCATTCAGACACTGGAGGATATGCTACAATTATGTGTTTTGGACTTCCAAGGCAACTGGGATCAGTATTTGCCATTGGTTGAGTTCTCCTACAACAACAATTACCATTCATCAATCGGGATGTCTCCTTATGAAGCATTGTATGGTAGAAAATATCGGTCTCCAATTTGTTGGGTGGAACTAGGAGAAAAGCATTTGAAAGGCTTAGAATTAATTAAAGAAATAATGGAAAAGGTGCCAATTATTAAAGAATGAATGAAGATAGCTTTCAGTAGACAGAAGAGTTATGTTAATCTGAAGAGGAAAGATGTGCATTTCACAGTAGGTGACTATGTTTTCCTTAAAATTTCACCTATGAAGGGTGTGATGAGATTCAGGAAGAAAGGTAAACTGTCACCTAGATATATTGGGTCATTTGATATCTATAAGAAGATCGGCAACATTGCATACCGATTGGCTCTTCCACCTAATCTTAGCCACGTGCACCCTATGTTCCATATTTCTATGCTTTAGAAATATATACCTAATCCATTGCACGTATTGGAAGTATAGGATATTGGAATTGATGAAGACTTTACATACAAAGAGGTACCAGTAAAGATTATGGATTATCAAGTCAAGCAATTAAGTAATAAGGAGATTCCTATGGTTAAAGTATTAAGGAGAAATCAGTCTATGAAGGAGTGCACCTGGGAGAGTGAACAGAATATGAAGGAAAAGTATCCATTCTTGTTTCATCTGTGAGGTACGTATTAATTTTAAATTCGAGGATGAATTTATTTGAAGGGGTAGAATGTAATACCCTAGATTCATGCTATAATTATTAAGCAGTATCATTAAGCATTAGACAGAAAACATCGACAATAGTTAGGAAATTTGAGGAATTAATACAGTATTAAATTTAAGAGTATTTTTCTCAGCTACATAGATAATGAAAGATTGAGAATAATAATAGTTAATTATATGAAGAAAGAATGGAAAAGTATTAAAAATGATGGAAAAGTAATAGAGTGGCAAATCATAAATAAGTGAAACTTTAGGGATATTTTAGGAAATCCACTGTCCACTATCCAGAATTATACCAAAAGCAGTACTATGATAAAGTACAGTTAAAAATAAGTTATTTCACTCCCTACTTCAGAATCTAAAACTCAAGAGAATTGACAGAATAAGCTACATAAATTTTTGGGGTCAAAGTATAATTAATGAAAGTTTTGGGGAGGAAAACCTAAATACCATAAATTCCCACTTATATAAGCCATGCCTTAGCCAATTTTCTCTCATTTTCTCTTCTTCTTCTTCCTTCCATTGTTGGTTGAACCTATCTTAGTAATCCTCCACCATTTTCAACTAAGTTTTCTAAGAAAAACTTAAAGAAACTTAAGATTCAATCTTATTCTACCTATATCCATTCATTTCTCACCAAATTAACCAAAGGAAATCAAGATTTTCTTCTTTAGGATTTCGGAAAGAATATCAACCTAAGGTAACATGGTGTTTTCTTTGTTTATTTAGATTAATTAGGAGTTATAGATAATGAATTAGATGGGTTTGACAATTGATGCATATAGATAGAAAACCCCAAATTTCAAACCCTAATTGAAGTTGTAAGATGCAAACCTTAGATTAGCTATCTTTTATGTCTAATTAGGTTAGAATATATTTCATTGATGCTATTGGAATCTTAATTGATATTGGTTTTGATGTAGAAAATCAAGAAGAACAATATTGCCTATTTTGCCTCCTTTGAAGATTTTGATGGAAAAGAATTTTCCTTGGCAATTTGAAGTCATAGGTGAGTTTAATATGCATCATATAACATGCTTAATATCATAAATTGAAGTTTGGAATTCATTTAGACAAGGCCATGTTTAGGTCGAATGCATCTTGCCCAAATTCCTTTGAATTTTTGCCTTGTTTTTCCCTTGTTTTCCATACCATCCTGATTCTTTGTGTATTGTCATTTGTTGGAAACCAATTGCTTATTATATCACCTACATTGTGAGCTTAATGTTTGATATTAGGGCAATGTTGATGTTACACCCAAACCTTGCCAAATTGCCTTATGAAAGTTGTACACCAAGTGTTCGACAAAATGCCTCAATGAAAATCTCATAGGCCTACCATTTGAATGCCATTGTCGCCAGCGACATTGGCTAGCCAATTGTTCCAACTCATTTGACCTTGAATGACTTCTTTGTTATCAAACCCATAGTTGATTGCTATACCTATTGTTATTATATATGTACCTTCCATTGCTTACACGTTATTGATTGATAGTACCGATTGATTGATTTGTAACCTAATTGATTAATGATGAGTTGTTTGATTCCTATTGATATCCATTGGTGTACTTTCATCCTATTATTGGATTATATATTGATTTGATAGAGTTATCTTTCCGACGGGGTAGTGGGTAAATACCGTCAGCACTGTGCATAATGTATATTGGACCCTAGCTGGGAAGGGTTATTTTCCTAGCCATAAGGCTTGGCCCGCCTTATATATATTACATGAGATATATATGAGATTATATGAGACAAGACTCATTATTTGTCTTATCCATATAAAATGTATATTGATATCCTGTTTATTGGTCACAACCCTTTGTTTCTGTTTAATTTCCTAACTTTTGTAATTTGGTGTGCAATCCTGTTAACCAATTATTATTGACTGCTATTTTATTGTTTATCCAACCTTTTACCTTTGATATGATGTATATTAGATTCCCTGAGTATTGTAATACTCATTTTTTAGTTGTTTAACATTTTTTTTTAAGGTCAGGAGTAGAAGGTGGATTCCATAATTTCTTTCCTTTGTGGAATCCTGCAATGTATTTTGATCAATATAATTATTATAACTCTATATTATGTTTTATTCTAGTAGCTCCATGGATATGTGTATATAGATATAGATAGATTATATATATATGGATGACAAATATTATATGGAGGTTAATGATGTTTATGGCATGTATGGATAATAATTACAGACTATAAAATCATAGTTTACAAAATGACAGATTACAAGAATACATAATACAGAATGCATAATAAGATGATTAATTAGGTAATAATAAGATGATTAATTGGGTAATAATAAGATGATAATTGGATAGGATATGGATTCTACAGGTGTCAATCACCTCTGGCAATTTCTGCATCCTAGGACTATCATGTTCCAAATTTGGGACGTGACATGTGACTTGTACTATCCCAGCACCATAACCTTTACTGTTAGCTGCTCCATCAAAGTATAACTTCTATACTTTAGGCTCCAACTCTATAATGTCCTCATTCGAGAACTCGGGCTTAAATGGTTCATCATCTACTGGGGTAGCAGCCAAATGATCAGTTATCACACTCCCTTTGATGGCTTTCCTTAGAACATATTTGAGACCAAATGCTATCAAGAATCGGTCTCTCCATAAGGAATTTCAAGGGGCTCTTGTCAGCGAGAACATGCGTAGTGTATGATCCCAAATAATATTGTAGCTTATGGCATACCCAAACCAAAGCGATACACAACTACTCAATTTAATTATACTTAAGTTCATGAGCAAGTATGTGCTTTTTTAAGTAATAAACGACATTCTCTTTGTGCAAGTCTAAGGCATTTTGAGTAAGCATTGCACTTATAGCTTCCTTGGTCACAGAGAGGTACAACAATAAAGGTTTACCAAGCATTGGTGGTTGCAAAACAAGAAGATTTAGCAAATAATACTTGATTATTTTAAAAGATTGTTGGTATTCACCATTCCACTCTTTAGAAACTCTTTTCTTTAATAATTTGAGGATAGGTCCACAAACATCGGCCAGTTGAGAAATGAATAGACTGATGTACTGCAAATACCCTAGAAATCCCCAAATTTCTTTTTCTATCTTAGGAGCCAGCATTTCCAAAATGGCCCTTGATTTAGCTGGGTCAACTTCTATCCCCTTCTTGCTAACCATGTGCCCCAAGAACAAACCTGAGGATGCACCAAAAACACACTTAGGAGGATTCAATTTTAGATTATATTATCTTAATCTAAGGAAGAAATGTCTCAATGCATCTATATATCCCTCTGCCATTTTGGACTTGATAACCATGTCATTGAAATACACTTCCACATCATGGTGGATCATGTCATGAAAGATGGTTGTGGCCATTCTTTAATATGTTGTTCCCACATTTTTCAAACCAAAAGGCATGACCTTGTAGCAATAGATGCCCTATTATGTCACAAAGGTTGTCTTTTCCTTGTCAGGAGGGTAGACTTGTATTTGATTATAGCCCACATATAGATAAGTCAAGGAGATTATTTCAAATCCAGCCATACGGTCAACCAATAAGTCTATATGAGGCAAACAGAATCATCTTTTGGACAGGCTTGTATTCATATCTCTATAATCCACACACATCCTTACTTTCCCATCCTTATTGGGCACAGGCTATCCATGAAAGGTAAGTGATTGGCTCAATGAAACTATTCTTCAACAACTTGACAACTTCTTCTTTGATCTTGAGAGACCATTTTGCCTTCAACCTTCTTAATTTATGCTTTACAGGCTTTACATCCTCATATATCAGAATCTTATAGACTGCAATACCTGGATCAATACTTGTCATGTCTTCGGGTTCCAGGCAAAACAATCTAAAAAATCTTGAACTACTTTAAATAAAGAAGCCTTATCATAAAATAATGATGCAATGAATGTAATTTTTAATTTATCATTTGTGCCCAGATTTATTGATTACTTGCTTTGTTCCTTTTTTTTATTTCTTTTTATTTTAATGCCTCATTTAAATTGGATTCATAAACAATAGAGGAAGACTCAGGGATATAAGAGGAAAATTCAAAATTCTTATTATGAATAAATGTCCCTCATGGATTACATCAAAATTAAAAGGACCATGGAGATGTAATATCCCAGCAAACATAATAGTAAACAGTGAAATAGAACAGTAGATAGTGGATTATAGAAACTGATGAAGTATTAATATAAGTAAGAATTGGGTTCAATTAATTACTGAAATATATAGAGAATGGTAAAGAGTAACAGTCAGGAATTTTTTTTAACATCAATTGGGTCACTTTTGTGACACTGTCCTGGAAAATACCGATGTTAATTACACTGTAAGGAAAATATCAGTCCGGCTAATTTAAGAATTTCTGACCTAGACCTGGGGGGATTAAGTTAGTTAATTTTATGTGAAATTATGGTAAAAAGAAAGAGTTTAAAAATATTTTGGAATATTGAAAATAAGAGTAATGGCAAAATTATAATTTATGGCAACTTTGAGGGTAATTATGAAAATCCACTGTCTAGAATTCATAAATAACCTAGAACTATTTTTAAATAATAGAACAACCCAAAATAAGATATTTTACTCCCCACACTTGAAGTTGAATCTAAACAGAATAGACAGAATAAATTACAGAAAGTTTTGGGGTCAAAATGCAAATAAGAAAAAGTTTGGGCCAAAGTGCAATTGAGTAAAGTTGTGGGACCCACCTTTTCTAAAAGGGGACATATGTGGCTGGCCAAATGGTCATGCATTTGATAAAAATTATTTGTTTTACTTATTATTAGAAAAAAAAAAAGACAAAGAATATGTGATTAAATGAAGAAAAATCACCAAATTTTCTAGATTTCTCCACACAATTCTTACTTCTTTGACTTTAGTGTATAAAGAGAAGTATTGGCATCCATTTTTGGAGGAGTTGGCCAAACCAAATGAAAGAAGAAATACCAAAGAAATAGGTTTTCTAACTCTTGCAAATAAACCAACTAAAATAGATAAGAAAGTTGATGAGAGAAAGAAGAGTGAAAAAGGGAAGTTGATGGAAATTATATAAGCTGTTTTAAAAAAGAAAAAGAAGAAGGAATTCAATAGTTCAAGTTTAAAGTAAATTTACTACACTTTAGTTTTTAGTTTAATTTAAGAGTTCTATGATTTGATTTGGTAAACATTTGAGTTATTCGAGCTAAAGAGATTGAAGATGAGTTAGGGTTTAAGTGGATTCTAAAAACTATTTTAAAGCAGTAAATTTTTGGCAATATTCTAAATTTTTAATGAATGAATTTGAGAATGATTAAAGTCTGTAAAAATAATTTATAAAATTCGAAGTAAAGAAAGAGTTATTAGGTAAGAATAAAGATTGATTCATAATTAAGGTTATTGAAAAATGCTACTATTTTGTTATTGTACAAAATGATAGAGATAGAATTAGAAGAAGTTTTCACATAAAAAGTGTTCATTTATATCTTATCTATAATTTTGTAAAAGGGTTTAGTAATTGAATTTGTGGTTTATGAGATATTGAGCCATAAGTATAGACTTCCTGAATTGACTGATAAATAGAATATAGGCTACTAAGTTTTATTGATATGAGAACCTTAAAGTCTGAATTAGAAAAAGTTTTAAACATAAAAGATGTTCATTTACATGCTATCTAAATGATTGTAAAATATTTTTATAATTGGATGAACACAGAATTAAGTATAGGCATGGAAACAAGGTTTATTTGGATAGAGATTTCAGGACAGTAGTTTAACTTTGGAAATTCACTAATAATTGTGCAGTGATCCAAATATTCTGAGGATATGTTATAATTTATATGACTATTTTCAATAGAAAAAATAATTACAGTAATTGGTTAAGTATAGATTGAGTTATTAGCAAAAGAACAGAATTTGCCAAGTCAAAGTTACAGGGCAGAATACAGGGCAGCAGGGCTAGTTATAAGGCTAAGTTTAAATTTACACCATAAATTGTGAATAAGGTGAAATTTGAATATGTTAAAGCTTAGTATGTCTAGTTTAAGTAGGAATAAGAATTGAAGCAATTGGATAAGTGTAGAGAGAGATATGAATAATGAAACATAGGCTGCCAATAAATGTTCTTTATAGGCAAAATCTAAAACTTGGAAATTTGAGGAATTTTCTTTAATATAAGTATAAGTAACGTATTTTTATGTTAAATAGTATCTAAATTGAAATTAATTGGATATATAGAGTCAAGAATGAATAAGAGATGTGATGGGTACCATAAGAGATAAGGCAAAGAATCAAGGATAAAGGAAAAGAAAAAGGAAAATGTACAAGTCATAAGCTAAGGTGAGTAATGTATACATCATTATGCATATCCACGTTTCAATTTATTGACTCAATGAACATGTTTCCTTCATAGTTAAATGCTACTTTGCTATTATTAATCATTCTTTGATCTTTCTAAAGATTGAAATTATCCATATTCATTGATTGTTATTAATATTGAAATGCCTATTGTGCTTGATTGACCATGTACTAAAATATTTCTAAAAGTATGCACACCAAGTGTTTTACCGTATACCATGATATTTATTATTGAATAGCTACCTTTGTATCAAATAAAGAAACCGATACATGATTAATGAAATGCATTGACACTGATTGACAAGTAAGCCAATGTGTATCGATCGAAAATCATTGTACCATAATGTTCTTAATAAATACTTGATATTGTTATTGATTTCTATTGGCCTATTTACATGTGGATGTGACAAAGCTTCCTTATCGACGGGGTAGCAAGTAAATACCATCGACATTGTGCACAATGACTTCTATACAGTGTTACCCTATCTAGGAAGGTACTTATCTTAGCCGTGAGGTCTGGCCCGCCTTACGTAATTTACAAATGAAAGTTAATGTTACATGTGATATGTGTTTATGGCCCAATATCTGCCTTATCTATATGATGTGAGTATTGTTTACTTATTCATTGATTTCAAAACTTATTTCTTATTGCTTACTATTGATGATCATTCTTTCATCAATCATTATTTATCATTGATATCATTGTTACCTATTCCAAACTCCCAAAGACATTTGGTGTGTAAATTAATTAACCTTTGACAAGCAAATTGAATATATTGATATTCTTCATTGTATTTATTGATACTTGAATTCCATTGATAACCTTTATTATCATACATCTATATCTTATGTTTAATGATTTATACATGCTCACTGAGTATTTATGTACTCACCCTACTGTGGTTTATAATTTTTATAGGAATGAGATAGAGAAGGTTGATTCCAAGTCAATTTTTTTTCCGACTTGGGACGTCAAGTACATCAAGGTAGAATTTTATTCACTAAAGGTCATAAGTGTCAACTCTTAGAGCTTTATGGTACTGTGTATAATTAGGTGATTAAGTACTATAATAATATATAAATAGTGAAATAATTGACATTTAAGTGACATTAAAATATAATGTGATTTGCTATTAAAGCTTAGTAGTGAATGCCTATAATGTGTATTACTTAATGATTGATAATGATAATGCTAGTAAAGTGATACAGACAGTAATACTGAAATAACTAAAATGAAATTTACATGTTTTGAAAGATATTTAGAAGTGCCATGTATGTTTGTGTAAACTATGAAGTTGAGAGTATAAGGATGGAAAATTATTAGGAGTGTAAAAATAATTCTTATGTAGGCTGTGTAATTTTTTGAAAGACTCGATTTTGGGTCAGGAATAAGATTAAAATTTTAAAGAAAACTCTGGCAAAATTTCTGAAAAATTTACAAGTAATAAATGAAATTTAAATATTAATGAATGAGTTAAAGTAAGAATAATTGATAATTGGATTGTTAATGGGTTCTACGGGTTTTTGCTGACCTTAGGTCTACCCGTACCCTAGGACCATCGCAGCCCAAAAGTGAGACATGATAGGAGGTCCTTTACAAACTCTAAAGAAGATAAAGAAAAGTAGGACTCCGAAGACTCTGACTCTGACTCTGACTTGATTTGGAAAGGGGACATTTCATCAAGGCTATGAAGCTTCTCAATATGTCGGTTGTTGGGTGCACTCAAAGTTGGATGGATGAGCTTGGTGGGGCTTGATTCCATTTTTCTTTCCATTGTGAGGACTTACTAAAAAAGAGTAGCCTCCATGTTTTCCTCCCAATCTTGTTCCAACAAGTAGAAGGGTTCACAGTCTTCTAAACTGAGTCTGACATCAAAGATGATTTCAAACCCAGAATTAGTTTATTAGTTAAGGTGTAATACCATGGTTCAAAAAAACCGTAATAAGGAAAGTCCTCTTCCTCTTTTACAAAATACTCATTCAAGGTTTTGGAATAAGGGTGCATCTGTCAATCAAAGGTTTCACCTTTCTTTTTAGCTTTGGTTCTCCTCTTGGCCCTCAATTCAATCTCCATCAGATCCTCTTTGGTGGGCTCATAGCCAAGCCTAAAAGATGGGTTGGCTATTAAGTATTCTTTGAAAGAGGTTATCCCTTGTTGGTTCCTCCCAAGACCTAGACTAGGAAAATAATTCATTTTCTTCAAGATGTTAGCCACAGCTACATTACTGAAAGGATAGAAATAAAAAAGGACTAACTTTTTACCTTCTTCTTGCTCAATAAATTGAATGGTGTCAAAGAAGAAGCCAGAAAATGGCACACTATTCGGTTTTGGCTGGATTCCCAGAATGGGATCAGAGCTAGGAACTTCACTCTTCCCTTACATATCACCTTTGATAGTGACAACAACAGTCCCGTGAGGAATTTTAAGCTTCTGATGCAAGAAGGATGGGATAGCTTTTGCCTTATGAATTTATGGTCTTCCAAGGAGGAGATTGAAATGTGCAGGTACATCAATTACTTGGAAAGGGACAAGAGCAATTATGGGTCTAATTGTTACATCGAGAGTAGCCATACCCAGGACTTCCCTATTAGTGTTATCATATGCCCTCACAATCTAATTGTATGGGATGAAATCTGTGGCTTCTAGGCCAAACAACTTGCAACTTTTAGCGGGCACACATTCAGAGCTAACCCATTATCAACTAAAACTATTAGTAATGTCTTTCCTTAGGTCATCACAATTATGTATAAAGCATGGTTATGGTTTTCTCCTCCTTTAGACAGATCATGGTCAATGAATGAGATAGAAGCAACCTTGGTTGAGTTGGTGAGTGAGGCAACTAAGGTTTTAGAAGAAATGTTGACTGGGGTTTGACATTGGTTCAATGCCTTATAAAAAGCTTAGCGATGTAGGAAAGATGATTAGATGAGGCTCCAAATGGAGATGCTAGCTTGAGTTTTCTTTAATTGCTTGAGGATAGCATTCTCATCAAGCTCATTATTTATTTTCCCCATAAAAGGGGAAAAATGTTGGATGGGTTGTTAGATTGATAGGCTTGGTTAATGGAGTCTCCTACTCCGACTTATTGCATCAATTTCCTCTACAAAGTCATTGAGGTCCAAGACACAACATAACTCATCATTTGATTAGATAAAAAAAAATAAGATCAATTTCTATGTTGGAGGAATGAAGGAGATTGACATTGGTTTAATGGTTTGGGAAAGGATTGGTGGTAATGCTAGGTCTTGTCTTTGGTGGAATGATATCCATACTGTCTATCAGGTGTAGGATTTTATGCCTCAAGGTCTTGCACATGTTTGTTTTATGCACTATACCTTAGTGATATTCACAATACTCATTTACATTTTGTCTTCTAGGCAAGGGGTTTGGAGGTGCCCTAGGTTCCAAAGGCTTAACCATATTTGACTCTAGGGCTTTTTGGTATACCATGATCAAAGGCATGCCCAAATCAGTAAAAATCCTTCTTTCTAGCCTTATGAGTTGATGGTTAGAGATGGCATAAACTTCTTCGCTTTTGTAATTGGAAGAAGCATTATGAGTATAATTGGTATTTTTCCTATACCTTAAACCGGGGGATTCTTCTTTAACTTGTTCACTTTGGATCAAATCCTCTACCTTCGATGCAGTGGCAATAAGGGCTCTGAAGTCTGGTAAGTATTGAGTATGGAGATAAGTTTGATAACTTGGCAGGAGATTCTTGATAATAATATCAATCTGCTCTTACTCAGTGGGCCTATTCATCATTTGAGCCGCCTTAGACCTTCATCTAGTAAGGAAAGTGGAGAAAGACTCCTTCTATTGTTGTTTGGTGGTCTCTAAATCCCTTCTAGTGATGTCCACCTCAATGTTATAATGATACTGCTTAACAAAGGTGTTGCAATATCATCCCAAGTTTTCTTGAAGTTGGTGTCCAAATCAACGAACCACCTTATCGCAGCACCTGTAAGTGACTATTGGAATAATTGAGTAAGGAGCTCATTGTTCACCCCCAAAGGATTCATAACCCCTACATACATCTTAAGGTGAGTCTTAGGGCAGGTGGTGCCATCGAATTTGTACATGCTAGGCTTCTTAAACTTATAAGGGACCCTAACGTTTGGAAAGAGAGTAAGGGCATCAACATCAATCAGATCTTTCATGCTTTTTAATGTTCTTGAGAAGCCTTTTTATAGCTTTAAATTTCTCCATTAACTTTTTACTTTCAACTGAGTTGGAGCTCTCTCCTCCATGAAAAACATTCGAGGAGGAGGCAGGAGTAGTGTGACCAGTCAGATTGATAGTCAGTGGGGGATTTGCAACTTCATGAGCTTTTCCACTATTTGTCAGATCAATAACGGGATGCGGTGGAATGAAGGAAGACACATTAGGGGCATCAGCTTGATAGGTGCCTGCTCCTGGAACCATCATTATTTTTACTTCATCAAGGATGGATTGTCGTTGTGTATCAAGGGCATGGTCAAAGTGACTTTGTTGGACTTCCAAAAAAGTATGAAAGTTATCTTCATATTTCTTGAGTAAGGTGGCCAAGAATGTTGCTATAGCATCCATATTAGGTGCTAGGTTTTCCATTTGTACCTTTCAAAAAGAAACACTTATATCAAGTCATGGTGGTCCAAACAAAACCTATGTAAGGGTGGAGGAAAATGATTCCATTCTTCTCTAAGCCTTAAGGTTCAAGGCTTGAAAGTCTAAAGATGGTATAATGGGCTCAATTTCCAGGCCCCTTTTGGTTTTGGCTTGACCATTAACTCATTGGATCTTAGTCCATAGATCATGAATGCATGGTTATGCTTATATGCATATATATAAAGAAGAAAACTATTTCATGAGCATATGTTCAAAGATTCCCATTATTATGGATGATGGGACCTAGGGTCTAGATCTAATTTCATTAAATGAAATGAGTTTGGGTGGTTTGGATATTAGGTACCTGTCACACTATAGCAGTGATATACCTAACCACATATGAAACAATGAGTTTTACGTGGGTCCAACAGTACGATTGCTCGTTACACTTCAAAAAGATTTAAGATTCATCGCAGGATGAATGCTTTTGCTATCTCCCAACATACTCAAAAAGAGTTGTCGGATCAATACTATTTGCTATCCAAAGGTTCAACTTTGTAACTGGTTGTGTTGGACACAAAGTCCATGTAGTGATGCATGAAAATAAAAATTAAACTAAAAGCCAAGTAAAAGTTATTATATTTTTTTTGAAAATATTTTTCAACCAATTGGTAGTCCACTTACTCTTTTTTATAAAAAAGAAAAAAGAAATGTCCCCTATGGAGTTGCCAACTATGAGGTCTCGCTCAAGTACCTCATCTAGTCAGCTTGGAATCAGAATGCTCATTTGGATGATTTCTCATAATTGAGGCAACATTCACACCTTTTTGTGAATTGCACTTTGATTTTGATTTTTTAAAATGGATTGGGGAGTCACCGCCTTAAGTTAATTTTATTGAAAAAATTTAAAGTAAAAACCCATTTGTGACTCTAATTTTATCCCAAAGAAAAATGCACTAGACCTTCGAACCAGGTTAGATTCGAGGACTAGGTTTTCGGTTGAACTTAGCTTTTAATTTTAAATTTCACTTAAAGTAATTTTTATAAACAACTAAAGAATGACATATAAAATGAATGAATAAATAAATAAAGCAATAAAAGAAATAAAATGATTTAAAGTAAAGAAAGCAATACAGTAAATTAATTATTATAACTAAAAATCCCAAAATTGGGGATATCAGCTCTAGCCCTTATAGGTTCTAGGTTGATCACACATTCCCCAAAATTCTAATTTTAAAGATAATAAAATAAACAAATAAGCAATATGAATTGGGAAAAAATAGTTTTCTAATATTTTTGGATTTGCAGCTTTAAAATAGCTTGTCTGCGTATCCCTTAGAATAGGAATCAAAACCCACGTAGTTCTTCCTTCTTGTGAGGGAGTTGGTCTAATTTTATTCCCGATTTTATACAAATTTAAAAAACCTTAAACAAAATTTAAAAAAAAAAAAAAAGAAAAGACCAAGTTTAGGAATTTGTACCTTTTTTCTTGCTCTTCAAGGAGGCGACAGTCGGAGTGCCTTTCCAAAATGGAGTTCCAACTTGTGAAACAATTTGAGGAAGGACAGGCGATTGGAATGCCTTTTCGAAGTAAAATTCCTCTTCGAATTGGCAATTTTCTTAGGAAAAATCTAAATTAATTTTTTAGATTGATTAAAAATTAATTTTGAGGCTCCACACACCCTTATTGTGTCCTTCTTTAGATCAAAGAGAACTACAGAAATAAGAAAGATAGGTAAAAGAGGGAGAAAAGAAGAAATCAATTAATGACAACTCAACCTAAAATGATTTCAAGGCCTAGAACTATATGAAGAAGGCTCTCTATTTATAATAGAGGCTTGAGGGGTCGGGTTTCATCATTTTCCAATGTGGAATTGATGAAAAAGAGCTAAAAAACAAAGTTTCCATGGGCATAAAAGAGAAGTGCCACTAGAAGGGGGTGGTGGGGCCACTCCCTAGGAGGGCGGCAATAAGGACCAAAGAGGCAGCAGCCTTGGCTACCCAGAGTGGCAAAGGGCGGCGCCACCTCCAATAAAGGGCGGCAATGCCTCTCACTTGGGGTGACAGCGAGGGCTCGAGCCCGCTCTGATGTCTTCTGAGTCCGTCTGTGAATGGCTGGCTCAGGTTCTGGTTAGTGCCATTCGGCTTGGCACAAGACTGATGGGTGTAAAAAAATAATGTTCATATATATAACAAACAATTCAAACTTATACAGAAAATGAAAATTAATTATAAATACAACTCAAAACACATACAATGCAAATAGAGGATATTGCATTCTTCCCTCATAACATAAAATTCATCCTCGAATTTAAAAACTTCCTCTCTAAGTTAAACAATTTTGGCATCCTATTTGCCTGCTGATTCACTTTCCATATCATTTACTCTTATCGATACTAATCACAAAGCTAGTTTTTACCATCAGAAAATCATCATCTATTCATTTCATACATTATATCAATAACACTTTTATCAATATGGCCTTTCATATTAATGTCTCCCTCTTACTATATGGACTATATGCACTCAAGATAAGCATAGTTTGACCAAACATGGTACGAATATAACACTTATGCAATTTCAAATTTGATTTTCATATTAATGCCTCTCAACAATGAATGAATTAAATATATGCAAGTTAATAATTTTTAAGAGCTTATTTCACATGTAGTTTTTGAACTAGGCTCTAAGAAGGACATCAAGACTCATCAAAATATGCATGTTATTATCTTTAAGCTTAGTTTTTTCTATTTTCTCCTTCTAAGTTATTTATAATTTTTCCTTAAGTGCTTATAGCCTAACTTATTCTTCATGTGCAAAATATTTATTGTATGACTAAAATTTTGTCCTCCTAAGTCATTTGACTAAATATAAGCCAAGCATATGATTAAATCATTGAGAATGCTTAATTTCAAATATAAGCATATATGTATGTCAATTACCAATTAAAACACGTTCATAATTCATTCCTAATTTATGTCACCTTTCATCATTTAATTCTCATGACATTTAGCAAATAAACTTATTTCATTTTATAATGGGGTTCTAGGCACATATTATAAGAGCAAGGTCTCATTCTAAGAATAAAATTTAATTAATTTGCAAGACATGAGATACCACAAGCAATAAGTAAGTTTTAAGAGTATATCTCAAGCTTCCCTTATGAGTTCATATCAAGTAATTGTAAATGTATATCATGTGTATTTCAACAAATAGAAGCAAACACAAGATTTCAACCAAAGCACATAAGATATATGAAACTATTCATAGTGGTAATCAAGCAATCATTCAATTAAAATTTAGGGTTTAGAGTTACCACTTTAAGATTTTGAATTGCTTGAGGGAAAAAGTGTGATGTGCCATTGTCCATCAAAGATGCATGGAGTACTTCAAAGATTATGAGGATTATCAACTTTGTGCTTTGCTTTGAAGTTCCTTTGATATTTCGACTATTGTCTTTCAATTTTCTCATTTTCGGAGGTGTAGGAGAATATGTATGCTTTAAGATAGCCAAGTGAGACTTTAAATTGGCTCTTTGAAACTTCGTGAAGTGATTTATAGGCTTTGGTTGATCCTCTATTGGTGTTAGCTTAAATATATAGCTATTGTAATCCTTCAACCTTGTTCCAGCTTTAACTTGCATATTTCAATCAAGTAATTCTTGTGCTAAAATTCTCATAAAAATTAAGAAATAAATCTTTATGATAACTAGGACCTCTTATATTTCCAACCATTAAAGGTTCTCCTCTTAAATCATTCAAAACAACCTTTAAATGCATCACCAAACATTGTTGCTCATTTTGTTGAGACAGCCTGCACAACCTTTATTTGATCTGCTACAGATTCTTGTACACATATCGGAATGAGATGATTCTTTTTGGAAATAAATGTTAATCCTTTATATTTCCAAGAAATTTCAAATCACAATTTAATCTCTACAAGTCTCAGCATCATTTTGAAGTTTTTCCTACTATTCTGCCTCAACATTGATGTTTGAGCTTATTTCACTAAAAAATCCATAACTTGAGTTCTGAAGCTTCAAAAATCGAGATTCTAGTTGCTATGGAATCCTAACACATACAGCTTTCTAAACATATCTTGTAGAATGTCCTAGATTTTCTCATTGAATATAGTATTGAGCTTGAAATTAAATGATATGCAGTAGATTCAACAGCTTCTCTATTTTGAGCATCTCTATGGCATTTTTGCTTGAGTTGTTTGGCTATTTTTAACATTTATTATCTTCATTTAAATATTCAAAAGCTTGTGTAATATATCCTCATCTTGAATGTATCTACACATTAAATTTTTTGCAAACATTTGGTATCCACTTTTCTTAGGATCCATTTTGGTTAATGCAAAATATATCAAAATGATAAGAGACATTCATAAAAAAAAATGTTTCATATTATCTAATAAGAGTCTCTTCTTAAAAGTATATAAATCATTTCTTTCGAATATACAATATTTTTGCATCTCATACTTTTATCTTTTGTCCAATTTAATCTCATGGCATTTAGCAATTAAGCACAAAAGCATGCTCAATTAAATGTCAATTAATTATCTTAGTAAATTATGGCTAACTCATTTGAGTTTATAGGAGTCTAAACACAAACACTTCATTTCGTAATTTTAGTACATATAACACGTGAACGACAGTGCCAAGCCTAGTTGAAGGCGCCACCAATGGCATAAGCAGCCCTTGGCAGCACTACCACCAAGGCCAAGCCTTGCTGCCAGCTATCTTCCTTTTGCTGCTAGCCAAGTTTCCCTCTGCCGCCAAGCTTCAGCTTAGGTGCCACCAAACCCAGAACATGAATCCCATATTGGTTTTTAGTCCAAATTTCACTCAGACGTTTTCTTATAAATACAAGGCTAAATTTCCTTGTCAAAACATATCAACTCTCCTTGAGTTACACACCGACTCTCATTGAGTTACATTCCAACTCTCCTTGAGTTAGACACTGACTCTCATTGAGTTACACCAGAACAACTAAGTCAAATTTTCCTTAGTTGGCTCTCATTTCTCCCCTAATATTCAACTTTCTTTATTATAAGCGGTTCATCTCTCTTTGATTTTGAACCGATTTCTCCAACTCTCTTTGAGTGGGAGGAATAGAAGACCTAAAGAGATCTCTCTTTGAGTCAATCTAGAAGCATCGCCATTCTGTATCACGACCCATTTTCGGATCGCGACGGTCCTAAGGCACGGGAGATGCCAATGGCAACCGGCACCCGTAGAACCTAGTATCATATGCACAATCTATAAACCACAATATATTATCCATTTTAGTTAGTTACCATCCACTCTGTTATTCTATAATTCATTTTGTAAATTTCTGCAATTGGCTATAATAATCTATATATCATATTATATAAACATCATATAACTCATATATCATCAAATATCATATATGCATGTTCATTTCCTAGCTAACCCATACATACCCCATAGAGCAGCTAGATTATGAACATCAAAATAATACAAATCAGAATATATATATCAGTAATGCTGGCAGGAATTCCCAGATGATAGACGACAGGTTTCTGCACTCTACTCTTCTCCTCTCCTAAAATGGAAAAACAAAGAAAAGGTGGGTATATAAGATACTCAATGAATCTATATTGATCAACAATAAAACAATAGGTAGTAAAGGGCAATGGTACCAATAAGTGAGATACAATAAACAGAATCAATATCAGGTTATAGAATAGCCAAGGAATAAATCACAGGCTAGGTAACATATGGAAAGACAGATAAAGGGATGGACTGTATGAAATCATACAATCTCCAGTAATCAGTATGGACCATATATGAACATATAGGTCTCCAGTAGAATATTAGTATCAGTGAGCCAGGACCATAACCCCTCCTAGCTAGGGCATCGGTAATACAATGTGCACATCGCCGACAGTATTTCCCTACTACCCCGTCGGATCGGTAGCTCTGTCAAGCTATATTAGGATCAATAGAAAGAAACAATATAACAATGGCATCCTTCACATCAATAAGCTCAATATTAGTCAATTCAATTATCAATAAGATCAATGGCAATGCTATAGGTAACATACAATCAATGACAAATGGTTTGGCAATTAAGAAAGACATGGAACAAAAGTTGGCTCGGTGATGGAAAACAGTAGGCCAGTTGGCATGTCAACGTCGCTGGCGACAATGGCATTCAAATGGTAGGCCTATGGATTGCAAACAATAGGCCAAAGGCAAAATAAGCTAGGCATTTCATCAAACACATGGTGGGCATACAATGGCAAGCCAATAGATTAGGTTATGGTGCAAAATTCACTTGCCCAATTCAACCAATTTCAAGCTACATTGTCAATAATAGTATTGGCATCAAAGAAATAATAATAAACAACATTAAAATGGCTCAATTTGGCTATGGAAAACAAGGCAAAAAACCAAGCAAATTCAAGGCATGTGAATAGTGCATTCATTTCGGTCAAAACTCTTATTCCATAATGGGTTTCCACATTCAATTCCAATACAAATGACATGTTATTAGATGCATATTAGACTCACCTAAACTTCTAAAGTGCTTAGGAAAATTGATTTCCACTCAAAATCACCAATGGAGCTATAAAGCGCACCTTTGTCGCCAATTGAGTTCTACATCAAATTAATCATCAATTAGTTACATATTCACATACAATTAACATATTCTAACATCAATTAATACTAACTAACACTAATTCAAATAGCTAAATTACACAACTTCCATTAGGTTTAAGAATTTATGGATTTCTAATAAATTGCATCAATTGATACAATTTAACTAAAAACCCATCAAATTCAATCATAATAACATCTAATTAGACCATAAAAACAAACAAAACACTTCCTTACCTCTAAATGATATGGTAGCCGAAATCTTTAAGCTCAATTTTCTTGAATCCCTTTATGATTTCAAGCAAATTAATAGTGGAGAATGGCAAAACCAAGCCTAAATCCAAGTTTTCTATGGATTTTTCTTAAGAATTTTGGTTGAAAAAATGAAGAAATGGAATGGAGGAAGAAAAAAGATGGGTTCAGCCAAAAGGAGAGAATGAAGAAGAAAATGATCAAATATTTTCTAAGTATAAGCTTTATACAAAAAATCAATTGGAAATTTACAACTTAATCCTCAAACTTCCATACATCACACTTTGGTTCAAAATCTTCTGTAATTTATTCTGTCAATTCTGTCAGGATTTAGAATTCAAAGTAGGGAATCAACAGGCTTATTTTAATTTATACTTATTTATAAAAATGGTTTCAGAGTCATTCTGTAACTTCGACGGACTTATTTCTACTATTCACCTTAAACTTCCATTTATTTACGATTTTTCCATTAGTTACTTTTTCAGTATTCCTAAATAATTTTCACTTCTTTCTTTTTACCAAAATTACACATATTTTATGGTGATCTTTTACTCCCAGGTCAACTCCATAAATTCTTCTGTTGACTGGACTGCTAATTTCTCGGCAATGTTCTTGACACCACCGCTTTCCGAAAAAGTAACTAGTTCGCTTTCTAACTGTATCTCTAAAATTCTTTCCCATCATTTTAAGACTTATGAACCATAAACTAAGAAATAATTCATGCATGCGTGTTAGAACTTTCTAGGGTATTACATTCTACCCCCCTATAAATAAATTCGTCCTCAAATTTAAATAAATACATACATCACTACTGGAACAAGAATGGATATCTGCTCCTCATTTTCTACTCACTCTCCCAAGTGCACTCCTCCATGGACTAGTTCCTCCAGAGCACTTTAACCATCGGGATCTCCTTATTTCAAAGTTGTCTAACCTGTCGATCAATAATTTCCACTAGAATCTCCTCATAAGATAAGTCATCACTGAGATCCACATCTTGAACCTCCAATATGTGTGATGGATCAGACACATACTTCCTCAGCATAGAGATATGAAAAACTGGATGTACGTGGCTCATACTAGGTGGAAGAGCCAATCTATAGGCCACATTACCAATCTTCTCAAAAATCTCAAATGGGCCTATAAACATTGGTGATAACTTACCTCTCTTCCCAAATCTCATAACACCCCTCATCGGTGAGACCTTAAGGAAGACATGATCACCAACTGCAAAATATACATCCTTTCTCTTCGGATCAGCATAACTCTTCTGCCTACTGAAGGCATTCCTCATCCTCTTTCTGATCATGGGCACCTTTTCCATAGTCTCCCTGATCAACTCTCGCAACTCAATCTCCTAAAGTAGCCCTAATGGCTTCTGATACTCGAACTTAACCTACTGACAGGCTAAGTATTTAGACACAAACTAAGCCACATCTCTCTTCATACCGGACCACCAATATACATCTTTCAAATCATGATACATCTTGGTAATCCCTGGATGTACACTGTATGCTTAGTAATGAGCCTATCGTATTATCCGATCACGTAGCCCATCAAAATCTGGAACACATATGTGTTTCCCACACTTCAGTACTCTATCCTCTACTGTAAACTCTGACATCTTCCCATTTTGTACCTCTCCCTTGAGCTTCAGTAGATAAGGATCCTTATCCTGAGCCATTTTAATATCATCAAGCAATAGTGACTTCACACAAAATTGGGCTATCAGAGCCTTGTTATGATCCTAGGATCCCAACTCTAACTCTACTCCTAAATCTACCAACTCCCTCATTTCTCGGATCAATGGCCTCCTGCCAATCACAATATAAGCTAAACTGTCCATCGATTTCCTGCTCAGTGCATCAGTCACTACATTGGCCTTACCCGGGTGGTAAAGGATCTCACAGTCATAATCCTTAAGTAACTCCACCCATCTGTGTTGCCGAAGATTCAAATCCTTCTACTGAAATATATACTATAGACTCTTATGACCAGTATATATCTCACATTTCGATCCATACAAGTAATGTCTCCAAATCTTCAATGTAAATATCATAGTCGCCATCTCTAAATCATGAGTCAAATAATTTGCTTCATATTTATTTAAGTGACGAGAAGCATAAGCAATTACCCTACCAATCTGCATCAACACACACCCCAATCCAATCCGTGAAGCATCATAATACACAGTGAATTTCTCCCTCTCTACTAGTAATGCCAACACTGGAGCACTGGTGAGGCAATACTTCAGAGTCTGAAAGCTGCAATCACACTCATCAGTCCATACATAACGCTCATATTTCCTCATCAATCTAGTCAATGGAGCTGCAATCCATGAGAAATCCTTAATAAACCTTCTGTAATAACCAGCCATAACCAGAAAACTGCGAACCTCTAAAACACTGATAGGCTGAGGCCAATTAGCAACCGCCTCAATCTTCTGAGGATCCATCTTAATACCATCCTTACATATCACATGCCCAAGGAAACACACTTCGGTTAGCCAGAACTGGCATTTGGATAACTTAGCATACAACCGATGCTCCCGAAGTGTCTGCAACAAAATCCTCAAATGCTCCACATACTCCTCCTCACTCCTAGAATAGATAAGTATGTCATCAATGAATACAATGACAAACTTATCCAAATATGACCTGAACACCCTATTCATCAAATCCATAAAAGCAGCCAATGCATTGGTCAACCCGAATGGCAACACCAAAAATTCATAATGCCCATATTGGGTCCTGAAAGCAGTCTTAGATATGTCACCCTTCTTAATCTTCAACTGGTGATACCCAGAGCTCATATCTATCTTCGAAAAATTGCTGGCACCCTGCAGCTGATCAAATAAGTCATCTATACGAGGCAATGGATACTTGTTCTTCACTGTCACCTTATTCAACTGCCTGTAGTCTATACACATCCTTAATGAGCCATCTTTCTTCCTTACAAATAGTATCAGTGCACCCCAAGGAGAACTACTGGGTCTGATGAACCCTTCATCCAATAGCTCCTATAACTGTATCTTCAATTTCTTCAATTCAGCTGGAACCATTCTGTATGGAGGAATAGATATAGGGTCAGTGCCTATATGCATCTCAATCTCAAACTCTATCTCCCTATCAGGGGGGCAATCCTGGCAACTCCTCAGGAAATAAATCAGGAAACTCTTGAACTACCGGTATCTGATCAAGCTGTACAGAAGACCTTTGTACATCCACTACATGTGCTAAATAGGCTAAACAGCCTTTCCCAATCATCCTCCTGACCTAGATAGCAGAAACCAGATTAACCCGAAACTCTCAAATATCACCCTAAAACTCAAACTCTGGTTACCCCTCAGGCTGAAATCTAACCCTCTTTCTATAACAATCAATAACCGCTCGGTGCCTCGTCAGCCAATCCATACCCAAAATAACATCTAGCTCTAACACAGGCAACTCAATCAAATCAGCACGTAATATGTTATCATTAATCTCAATCACACAATAAGGGTAATAATAATCCACATCAACACTATCACCCATAGGAGTAGCAATCATTAAAGGCATATCTAACAATCTCCTTTTCATCTTCAATTTAGGTGCAAAGTGTGGTGACACAAATGAGTGAGTAGCACCAGAATCGAATAAGGCATCTGCAATCTCATTCTGAATCAAGATAGTACCTATAACCACATTGTCTGCTCTCTGGGCCTTCTGGGTGTTAACTGCAAATACTCTGCCCTGGCCCCTACCAACTGGAGCCTGACTACCACTGGGAGCTTGTCCTCCCCTGCCTCTGCCTCAGCCTGTAGCCTCTCTACCCATATTCTGACTTGCCTATACCACTGGCAAAGAAACCATAACAGATGGCTGCTAATCAGCCCTCAATGGACACCTATTAGCATAATGGCCCTGCTGGCCACACCTCAAACAAGCACCAATCTGTCTCCAACACTCCCCTTCATGTCTCCTACCATAAAACCCACAACTAGGAATGTTGGGTGTCTGTGTAGCTGGTCTCAGGAATCCTGTGAATAAGCAAGTGTAGACCGTACCACTTGTGATCCTTTTCTCTGTATCCTCCTCCTCTAACTACTAGCAAATGATCTCTGATCAAACCGTAGCACTGGCTCTGTCTGTCTAGGCTAGGAGCTGCTCTCCCCCCTCATAATCTGTGATCCTGGACCCCCTGTCCTCTTCTGGTCCCTCTTAGCCCTCTCAGTCTTGTATTTCTCCTCCATCTGTGTAGCCTTGCCAATCACTGTAGTCAACGAAGTAAACTCTATAGCCAATAATGCATTATATAATGCAGTATGAAGACCCCTTCGAAACCTACTAATCAGATCAGCCTCTGTAGGTAAAATATAAGTAGCATATCTACGTAACCTGATAAACTCCTCTGCATACTCCTCAACATACCTATCACCCTGCTCTAACTACTCAAACTGAATAAGATTCTGGGTATTCACTCCCTCTGTAATGAACTCATCAATAAGACCCTGCCTAAACTCATCCCATGAAGGTGGATGCTCACCATATAACCTAGGCTTCATCCTCTTTAAAAACCAGGTCCATGCCTTACCCTTCAGTAACAGCCCAACCAGCTCAACTGCTCTCAACTCTGAACATGGTAGTCTCCTCACTACCTTCTCTACCTCCTCCAACAAATCTATAGGATCAGTGCCTCTGTCTCCCCTAAACTCATGTAGAAAGCTAAACATCGATACTCCACCCTCCTCTATCACTCTCCAACCTCCCCATACAGCAGGCTCCCTCTAAACCCCTATTGGCTACACAGGAATCGGTACCATTGGAACATCCTCTTGTACTACATGTGGAGGCACTACTGCTGGAGCTGGTGGTGGAGGTACATGCTGACGCTCCCTCCTCAAATCAGCCATCTCTCTCCGTAACTCCATCATTCCCCTTATCATCTCCACTCTTCAGGGGTCATCGCTCCTCTCTGTATCCTCTATAGTCCGTCAGGATCTAAATGGACCCTCTGATACTGCAATCTCCCTCACCAACGACTCGTTGGAGGCTACCTCTGCCTCCCTAGTATCTTTGTCTCTATTGTCAGACATCTATGTAATCTGTTGAGAAAAATGGAAACAGTCTCAGAAAATGACAAAAATGCAGAATAATAACATATAACAGAAGATAACAGCAAAAGACGACAAAGGAAATCCTATGCTCCATGGTACACTTAATTCTACCCCATTATGTACTTACTTAATTCTACCCCATTCTGTACTTAGTCACTATTTCTTTGTAATTCGGGTACTATTTATTAGTAACCTAAAATTCACAGTCTGTAACTTAGAGCTCTGATACCACCTCTGTCATGACCCATTTCTGGATCGTGACGGTCCTAGGGCACGGAAGATGTCAATGCCGACCGGCACCTGTAGAATCCAGTATCACATGCACAATCTATAAACCACAATATATTATCCATTTTAGTTAGTTACCATCCATTCTATTATTCTGTAATTCATTCTGTAAATTTTTGCAATTGGCTGTAACAATCCATATATCATATCATATAAACATCATATAACTCATATATCATTAAATATCATATATATATGTTCATTTCCTAACTAACCCATACATACCCCATGGAACAGCTAGATTATGAACATCAAAATAATACAAATTAGAATATATACATCAGTAATGCTGGCAGAAATCTCCGGATAACAGACGACAGGATTCTGCACTCTACTCCTCTCCTGAAATGGTTAAACAAAGAAAAGGTGAGTTATAAGATACTCTGTGAATCTATATGCATCAACAATAAAACAGTAGGTAGTAAAGGGCAATGGTACCAATAATTAAGATACAATAAACAGAATCAATATCAGGTTATAGAATAGCCAAGAAATAAAACACAGGCTTGGTAATATATAGAAAGACAGATAAAGGGATGGACTGTATGAAATCATACAATCTCCAGAAATCAGTATGGACCATATAAGAACATATAGGTCTCTAGTAGCATATCAGTATCAGTGAGCATAATACTGATCAGGTCTTATGGCCAGGACCATAACCCCTCCTAGCTAGGGCATCAGTAATACAATGTGCACATCACCGACAGTATTTCCCCACTACCCTGTTGGATCGGTAGCTCTGTCAAGCCACATTAGGATCAATAGAAAGAAACAATATATCAATGGATACCATCAAGCAACAATGGCATCCTCCATATCAATAAGCTTAATATCAGTCAATTCAATTATCAATTAGATCAATAGCAATGCTATAGGTAACATACAATCAATGACAAATGGTTTGGCAATTAAGAAAGACATGGAACAAAAGTTGGATCGGCAATGGAAAACAGTAAACCAATTGGCATGCCAACGTCGCTAACGACAATGGTATTCTAATGGTAGGCCTATGGAATGCAAACAATAGGCCAAAGGCAAAATAAGCTAGGCATTTCATCAAACACATGGTGGGCATAAAATGGCAAGCCAATAGGTTAGGTTAGGGTATAAAATTGACTTGCCCAATTCAACCAATATCAAGCTACATTGTCAATAATAGTATAGGCATCAAAGAAATAATAATAAACAACATTAAAATGGCTCAATTTGGCTATGAAAAACAAGGCAAAAACCAAGGAAATTCAAGGCATGTGAATAGTGCATTCATTTCGACCAAAACTCATATTCCATAATGGGTTTCCAAATTCAATTCCAACACAAATGGCATGTTATTAGATGCATATTAGACTCACCTAAACTTTCAAAGTGCTTAGGACAATTGATTTCCACTCAAAATCACCAATGGAGCTATAAAGCACATCTTTGTCACCAATTGAGTTCTATATCAAATTAATCATCAATTAGTTACTCATTCACATCCAATTAACATATTCTAACATCAATTAACACTAACCAACACTAATTTAAATAGTTAAGTTACACAACTTCCATTAGGTTTAGGAATTTAGGGATTTCTAACAAATTGCATCAATTGATGCAATCTAACTAAAAAC
>CANXYC010348902.1:0-22047 GCA_948193065.1 Aleurites moluccanus | reverse complement strand
TCCATTTTATTTTCTAAGGCATTAATACTCAAATTAATGCATTAGACCTCTAGATTATTCTATTTTAAGGCAGAAATCATCAGATTTAAGCAAGAAATCTCAAGAAATTCAATTTTGAAGAAATAAGGTAAATTTTCTTCCAAAGTTATTTTCTTTAGATTTGTATAAGTCTGTTGGTTAGAATAATTAATATTGGGTGTATATAATTTATTGCAAGTAATTTGAAGTCAGTAATGGTAATTAATATGGGAGAAATTAAAATTTTAAGACTGTCATGAATTGTAGCATGAATAGTAAATCCGAATTAAATGCATAATTTTCTTTAAAAGATAAATTAAATTAAGGATGGGAATTAAGAATAGAAACTCTAAGATGATTAAATATTCAGAAATCATGTTGAATATTATTGATTTGAGGAAAACCTAATTTTGTATATTTGGAGAAATTTCTTAAGAGGAGAAAATCAAAATAATTGAGGAGTTGGAGTTGGAAATTTGCTAGAGAAAATTTCAAAAGAAAACTGTGTTGAGGTAAGTATGAACATCTCATTTAATTATTATTCTTTGAAATAATATGTCTAAGTATTCTTAGATTGTTCATCCATATATGTATATATGTATATAATGTAAATGACTTGATCAACCTTCTTGGATCAAGTTCATATGCTTCTTACTTGTTAAACCCAATTTGAATGATGATATATGTTGATGGTCTTGTAACCAATATGTTTCTTAGGAGATTGAAACCACATGACCCTATGGATAGAACACTCTTCATAATGAGAGTAAATTCATTGGTCCATTGTGCGCTTTGGGAGCCCAGCTGATAGGATTTTTATCAGTGTTCCACCTAGAGGGGACCATGAGCTCTAGGCGTATGCCTGGCCAATCATGCGTTCACGTTACGGTAGCAAGGCTACTGATACGTATGTTATGACATGAGATCAGTTTTATCATATGAGATTTGATAATGCCATTCTTTATGAGCATTTTATATTCTAAATAAGAACCATGATTTGATTTGTGATATAATTTGATAGTGCTAATTATTATAAGCACTCATGTTCCTTCAAGTAAAAGCTTGTGATTCTTTCATACCCATATATATATAAATATATGTTCACAACCATGATTTGATATTCAGATTCTTGATTTATGATGTTCATATCTTACTGAGTTGAAGGCTCACTCCTCTTCTGTGGATTTCAGATGATAGCGTAGCTCGTGAGGGAGCTAATAGAGAAGATCAAGCTTCTTGACTCGTTCTTCCAAGAAGCCTACATTGTAATTGTTTTGAAATATGATTTTGTATATTCGTTAAATGGTATTATAATACAATATGTATTTGGGAGTATACTTTAGAGCTCTGTAGTCAGTCATTTGAAGGATACCAATATTTTGATATATGAATTGTTACCTTTTGGGTACTCTTGTTCCTTAGTGATGTGAGATGCATCTTTTGATTAGTAAGGAACAAGAGAAAGCTATGAAATGATAATGGTAAAAATATGATTGATGTTTAATTGAATTTATAGAAATGATCATTTTATGATATTATATGATGGTTATAATTGTGTAAGAGATCCAGGATTTATGAGTTCTACGGGTTTATGGTGGCCTTAAGCCTACCCTTACCCTAGGACCGTCGCACCACTGGAGTTGGAGTGTGACAACAAGTGATGAGGAAAGCAAGGATGAGGTTGCAAACTTGTACTTCATGGCCATTGATGAGTACACTTCTTCTCATGAGGTAACATCAAATCCCTCAAACTCGATTGATAATGATTTTTAATATAATGAGTTACTAGATACACTAGAGACCATGTGCATTGATTTTTAAAAAATGAAAATAAAAAATAAAATGTTCAAATGTCAAATTGATAATTTGAAATATGAAAATGAACACTTGAATAATAAACTTCTTTCAATGATTTCCACCAATGATGGTCTTGAAAAGGAAAACAAAATACTATTGGTCAAATCTCAAGATTATGATAAAATTTTGAATAAAAATAAAATTCTTAAAGATGAATTAATTAGTTTAAAATCATTTTTTTCTGTAATAACCCGATATACTCTATTTACGCAATTGTTAGAAAGAGCTTTGAAGCTCAAATCGGGTAGAATTTTTTTAATTTTTTTTAAGGCAAGTATGTATTATATTTAATTAGAGAAACTTCAAATAGAACTCTAAGGTAACCTAGGAAATTTTATTAGCCAATGAAGGGGAAGGATTAGAGGAAGAACAAATGAAATGAAATAAAACTTTTCAAGGGAAATCTCATCCGAACACCATTCACTCAAAGATTTTTAATTAATTGTAAGAAAATCTAAATTAATAATTTCTTTTTCCTACATCAACTTAAGAGATTAACAACCAAAATAAAAATATGTTCGAGGTATTAGAACCATTCTAGAGTGCCTAAAAATAAAATAGAAGTAAACTAAATACCAATAAAAAGGCATAAATGAAACAATTAGTAAAATGATGATTAATTAACCTAATTAAGTATAATTAAAAGCACTAAAAAGTCAACAAAGGAGGCTTAGAAGGGCTGGTCATTTGAAGATGATAAACACCAGGCTTTTCTTTCATCAATTAAGCTCCTCCATTTATTCATCAATCCTACCATAAAAAAATAGAATTAAGTAATTAAGGAATTATGACATCTTCATGCTTATGTTATAACTCTATTCAATTATCTTTTCTTTTAATTAATTAACTAATCATCTATTAGCTAAAGAAAATAAATAATATTCTATATAAGAAGATGAGAAATAAAATTATGGTCAAACCTTCCTTTGGTGGCAAAACCTCTCCATCTCTTTTCCTCCAAAACTTTTTCAATTTTAAGTCTCCAAAACACTTCTTTCTCTTATTCAATTAAGGTGGCTACTATATTAGCATGGTGGGGTGATAGAAATAGAGGATTTGGGAAGTTAGCTATTGGGAAAATTAGGAAGAAGTAGTGGTGTTGGAGGTAGGAAGCAAAGAAGATTGAAGGAAGCTAATTAAGCAAGGTAACTACTTTAATCTTCCTTAGTTTTTCCTTTGTTTAATTTGCAAATAAAAATTATTGCTTTAATGATTTAATAGAAAGCTGAATTAGGGTTTTGGGACTAGTATGAGATGCTGAAATTTTTAAGTAAATGAATTAGTAGAAGTTAAAGTGAAGTTAAGAAAGCATAAGGGAGATAGAGAAAGTATGGAATTCATGGAAAGGTAAAAATTCTAAGGCTAAGCAAAATTTTGGAACAATCATTCCGTGATCTTAAAGTGGTAAAATGAAAATTCTCAAAACATAAAAGTTGTAGATTTATATCTTACTAAATGTATCTGAAAAATATATGCAAAATATTAAGTAACTTAGGAGATATGTGGTCCTGAGTGCTACTGACTCAGAACCGGATTCATGACCAGACTCAGATTTACGTAGCCCTGAATCCTCTAAATTTGAAACCCTTAATGTATGAATTAGAACAATCTTAAAACACGAAAGTTGTTACTTTCATCTTATCTAAAATCCTGTGAAAACAAAATGGGATTTAGATATTTGTAGAATGAGTTGCAATAGAAAAAGTAGAGCTTGCAAGAATGGTTTTTTAGGGTAGTTGGTAGAATTGCAGGGTGAGGTTTGAAAATTCACTATAAATTCTACAGTACTCAGAATGATCTAATTTTTGCATATATTAGAATTATATATGTCTAGTTTCATTAGGAAAAAGAATAAGAATAATTGGATTAGTGAAACTCAAAATATGTCCAAAAGAGATAGGGTTGCCAAAAACTGAAACCTAAAGAAAACATAAATGAATAAGTGAATTTTAAGGAAATTCATTTGCCAAGTTTATTTAATGCAAGTTTAGCATAAATGGAACCCTAAATTGAACCTTTATATGTTATAGCTTCCAAAATGAAAGCGAAAGATAAAGATGAGGGAGAGCCATATGATCACCCTTATTGTTTGTGTTGAATAAAGAAGGAGTTCCATTTTTACTTTTTATTTCTAAGGTGAGTAACATATATACATCTTTCCTTAGTTGAACCTACATTGTTCAATCATGTTCCAAGCTCATTGTTTATACTTGATCCTATCTTATGAATCTTATATATATTGCTATTGCTTTTCATTGCTTTCTAATTGATTATTTGAACCTTATAAAACTATTATCTTGGCCTATTTGAAATATAAAGTTCTTGATAATATTCTTAGTTAGTAACTAAATTTTTCTATATGATCATGATTAACCTTTAAAGCATTGAAACCATGATAGCCATTGGAATCACTTGTTCTTTTTGAATTAAATATCATGTTTGCTATACTTACTTTCTTGATATCATTTATTGGAAAGTTCATTCTATAACCAAACCTCATTATTTGATTTTTCATTGCCATACTTTATGCTTATAACCTTCATTTATGTGAGCCTTTCATTGATTATTGACATCGATATTGATGCACCCTATAAGTGATTAATGACAGGCTACTTACCCGATGGAGTAGTTATTTTACATCGGGCATTGTGCACAAAGTATCAGTGATCCTCATCTGGTGAGGGGTGGTCCCAGCCAAGCAGTTTGATCAACCGTATGACTTCCATGAGACATGCTATCAGGATATGTAGCCTTTGTCTATATTTTAGTGGATTTGGCTATCTGTCATTGCTATATGAGCATTTGACTTGACATACTGATATTGGAGCATTTGACTCAGCTTATTTAATTGATACAAGTTCTATGTGATTAATCACCCTTTAAATTCTATTGTTTCATTGAGCACTAACTTGACATACTTGTTACCCTTATTGGATTTCAGTTGCTAAATTCTTATTATTTATCTGTTCATGGGACATGACTATTGCCATTCCTATTATTCATTTATTGTTGCCCAATTATTCCTTTTACATTTCTAACCTTATCAGGCAGGTGCTATATATGTTATTCACTGAGTATCATCTCACTTTTCTATGGTTTATAATTTTTTAGGTGTCAGTAGATAGCAGTGGTTCTAGCCATATTCTTCTCCGGTGCTGGGAACCCTTATTGCTTATGTAAATTTCTTTTTGGTTTATGTTTCAATTAGTGCTCCATGGTTTAAAGATGTTAGAGTTAGTAATATGTTATGTGTAAATTATAATAATTCTAACTCAGCGTAAATATACAATATGAAATATCTAGTGAAAATGAAATATGATTATGGGTTACTTTATTTAAGTGTTATGAATTATTATTTGATTTGTGGTAGATTCGGGGGTTAAAGATGGAAGTTTAGAAGTATCATTTTTTCTGCAGATTATGTGATTGATATTATAGAAGAGAGAGACATAGGTCCTGGGTACTAGCATGAATTTATGGGGAAGTTATGGTGAAATTTTTGTAAAAATTAGTGCATTAAATTTTACAGATTTAGGGGGGCGTTACGCTTACCTATACCTTAGGACTATCATATTTCCTAAAGAGGGGGATGTGACACTTTCAAAACAAGAAAAAGAAAAAGAGTATGAATTTTAAAGCTCGATTCATAAGACATTATCATTCTTGTCATTTACATGATCATAAGACTCAAACTTACAAAATTAGTCATGCCCTAATAAGAAAATGCATAAGCATAACATTCATAGTCATAATTAGTTTAGGTTACCCAAGGCACAAAGGCTAACCCCCAAGGACCTAAAATGAAATGGGTACCAAAGACTTCTTCTTATATGAAGAATTTTGATGATGATGAAGAAGTCATATTATTTGAAATCTAAAGAAAAAGGAAGCCAAAAGATGTGCAATGGATGCCATAACTCAAAATATGCTCACCTCTTTCAAGAGGTTAAAGTTCATGGCTACAAGTGATAACTCTAAATTTTAAATCTTTATTGAATGAATATGTGTTACCACTATGATAATTTGAACAAAAATTGTTAAATATGTTGATGGCATGTTTAATTGCTTAATTATATTTTGAAAAATAATTTTTTTACTTTGATGATCCTTTGAATACCCCCTTGAACACCTTTTGACTTATTAACGGGGAGAAATGTTTGAAAAGGGGGAGATTTTTTGGACCACATTTTGTGTCGAGCAATTCATTTTCAAAGAGAGAGTGCAAAATCTTTTTGTTGTTATAAAAAAGGGTTTATATACAAATATTTGTATTTAATTAGTTGAGCTATTTTGCTTATTTCTTAAACACTTATATATATGATTTTGTTATCATAAAAAAGGGGAAGCTTGTTGGACCCCTTGGGTTTGATGTTGATTTTAATGATAACAAAATATATCAATGTGTTAATTATGCTAACAAATTTGTTTAAGTTGTTTAAGGCATGATAAATCATTACCATTACCAAAATATAGGTTTAACACATCCAATGAATCAACAAATTTAATCAAACGTTGTACCTTGTGTAGATTGATTTAGATGATGAGCCATATATAGATGGAAAAAGGAAGAGGTTATATTTCTAATACAATAAGAATCAAGTCAAATCTTTTGGTAAATCTTTAATATCTTTCTCTGTATATCTCCATTTGACTTGATTCTTGTTGCATTGGGAAAATACATTTTCCTCTTTCCATCCATATATGGCTCATCATCTGAATCAATCTACACAAGGTGCAACGTTTGATTGAACTTATTGATTCATTGGATATATTAAACCTATGCTTTGGCAATGGTAATGATTTATCATGCCTTAAATAACTTAAACAAATTTGTTAGCATAATTAACACATTGATATGTTTTATTATCATCAAAATCAACATCAAACCCAAAGGGTCCAACACTTTATTAATATATTTGAATAAATATTTTACCATTGTAGATCCACAATAATATTCAACACACATATGTGCTTCATATTTACAAACCAGATCTTTATTATAAGGGACAACAAAATGATTATCAATTTTTCGTTATTCTTTATAACAAAATTTCCTTCATTTCTACGTCTATATATGGCAAAGTCATTTGAATCACTAGTGGTACTATCTTGATTTTTTTAGGGAAAAATTTTGTAAATTTATAATTTTTCATGCAAGGAAACTAACGATTTAGAGGACCATATGGACCATATATCATAAATCTTGAAACTTTTTGATATGCTTCAAAGTTTGTTTCTTTGAAAGACAATTCAGTAGTGATTATTGAGTCAATGACAAAAGGTGTATTTGATTTATCATCTTTATGCAACCATATTAAACAATGTATATGAGGTAATCCTCTTTTTTGGAATTCTACAGTGTACAATAAAGCAATAACATTACTAAAGTGTTTATGTTTTCTTATGTCTTTAATCAAATAGTTGACTTTAATTTTAAAAACTCGAGACAAAATATATGGCCTATCTTCAGATCTTTAACCAGGTATATAATTCAACATACGTTGAATTTCAAGCCATAACAAATTGTAGGTAAATATTATAAATAAATCTGAATATCCATAAAATTTATATATAGCCATAGCATTATGATAATGTTCAAGCTTATATATTGGACTTCCAGTGAATCTAGAAGGCAATATTATTATTGATTTACTAGTGTTATTGGAATCAATATTTCCATGTCGAACATCATTTTTTATTCCTATATATATTTCAGACCTAAGTTCTTTTTTATTGTATCTAATAAAATTTATTCTCTCTTCCTCAAAACATGAATATGCATCAATTATGAATTGATAAAACAAACGTCCTCCTCTAAGTAAAGTTGTTCCTTCGTTACGATGCATTTGTAATCTATAAACATAATATTCACACATTTTCTAAAAAAAAGATGAATTAGGATATGTAATCCTATATTGAATATCTATTCTATAACCATCCTCACTATAAGGAAATAATATTGGATATTGCATTGCCATTAAACTTGGATGTAGTACACTTGTTCATTTTAATATTTTTGTCTTGTGTTCAACAATAATATATCTTTCCTTATCATACATACCAAAATCTCCAACTATCAAACCAATTATTTCATAAGATGACGGAGAACTATGTTATGATGGACTATCTTGATTCCTTCTTCCAATTAACCTTAATTTCATGGGTAAAAAATTGTTCTCTTTAAATATATCTCATCTTGGTATGAAAGACTTTGCTAACTCATTGTACTCATCCAAAAATGAAACCCTATTGCAAAGCTCATTTTTTTTTTTTTTTTTTTTTTGTATTTGTCACGTTCCTAATTCAGGAACATGATGGTCTTAGGATGTAGGAATAAATTAAGTCTACCGACACCCGTAGAACCTATTTACAATCCATTTATGACACTTATTAACCTTACATAATATTTTATTCTCATATTCTTATCATTTTACATTATATTTTCTTAGTATTTAACACATTTATAACTTAACTCATATCACATATTAACCATTCACATAATTAACATTAAAGTATTTACATAAATTTTATAATAAATTCATATACATATAAGTTTACTTCTCGAGTCCCATGAAGCATCTAGAAACAAACACTTCAATTTTTGGTGCTTTACAGTGATAGACCAGTTTCCAACTGGTTGAGGCAAGACGCCTATGGAACCGCTTCTAACACTATAGCCTTGAAAAGTTGTAAACTATTAAAAGAATGAGTATAAACTCATTCTGTAATAAATATGTTATTACACTCAAGAAGGTTAGGTAGTTAAAAGTTAGCCCACCAAATGATCAAGGATCATAATCAATAAAATATAACAAATATAATAGGTCATAGGTGAATGATGAAGAATAGGTAAGATGAAGAATAGGTAACATTCACATTTAATATAATCACAATGTATCAAGAGGTTAAGGAAAGGCACATAATCACACTGCATGATAGAACTAAAGGGCCACTGAATATAACACTAATAAGCTACATTAGTAGCATGTACACTGATAATAACATAAGGTTGATTAGACCTTATGGCTAGGGTAATAACCCCTTCCTAGCAAGGTCCACTAATAAATTCATTATGCATAATATCGATGATATTCACCTACTACCCTATCGATAGGTAGTTTTGTCAAGATATCATATATTTGGTATATTAGGTTCAAGAATAACATCAAGTATGCAAGATAGGCAATATGTTTCGATCAATAGTCCAATATGCACATTTGGTAATATATGAAATAATAGAACAACAATATAGCAATAATCAAGAAATAAAACCATAGGAAAGTAAGCCAATGCAATTCGGCCAATGTTAGGGTTTGGTGCCAAAGGTGTCGTTGCGTCAAGTTCTTTTAGGCATTTCGTCGAACAATTGGTGGGCGCAATGGTAGGTTCATTGGGTATTTCATCAAATACTTGGTGGATAATATCAAACTACAAAATATTAACATTCAATGGATATATAGTTCTGCCAATCAAACACACTTCAAGTGAACATTTTAAACAAGCTTATAAGTATTCAAATAAAGCAAGAATTCAATAAAGATATGGCAAAAACATATTCGGCCATCAAGCAAAAATGGGGAAGTGAAGCTTTAAAGAGGTTCAGCCATGGCATGTACAAGGTAAAAGATTTACAATAATTCAAATTATGACAATATTTAGGCATAATAATATACTTATTACTTACCTTTAACACTTGATTATCAAATTCACCACTTTAAGCTTCAATAATCAAAGTAAGCATTTATATTTTCCATCATCACCATTATCATCCTTTCCACTTTCTTTTTATGCTATATTCAAATTAACATAGTTTGAACTTTATTTTAACATAAAAATTCAATTTATAAGTTTGAATTGAATTAAACCTAACTAATTTTAATTTTAGGGTGTTTGGGCATAACGAAAACCCTACTAGAAGTTTTGATTTAATTACTTTTATCTTTAGCTATAATTATCCAATTACTTTAATTTTTCCCCTTAAACTAGACACATGAGGTTATAATATATCTAAAATTAAGCATAATATATGCTCTATATAATTTTTGGTGAATATTTAAATTCTATTTTGTTCCTGTGCAAGTTTCCATCTAGGCAGGTCCTATTTCCATGTTCATATTTTATAAGAAACATATCCAATAAAAAAATATTTTATAGTCATCTAGTTCATATATAATTGAATATTTTTATATTTTATACTTTGTCTAATTCGTTTTCCAAGGTCATCAAATTAAATAAACAAATTCTGACTTCCTGCAGAGTTTTCAATATGAATCAGTCTTACTTGAGGATCAATATCTCCTTACACACATTATTTTTTTCAAAACTATTATACAAACATATAGATAAGATATAAAACTACAACTTTTATATTTTACACTTTGTCAAAATCTTTCCTTAAGACCATAAAAATTAAGGTGTAAAATTTTGCTTATCTCAAAATTTCAAGTAAGCCTATTTATGAACTTCCTTCCTTTCCATCACCTCCTACAATGTAATAATTTTGTATTTATAGTCTATATAATATAAGGTGTCAAGAATGAACCTTTATTAGATTATTTTTCATCAAACCCTAAACTTATGATTTACAACTTAGAAATCTTAACATTTAATGTTCATATATTCATATAATTAGTGTAAATTCATCAAACTATGAGCTATTTTACATTTCTAACTAATAAAACCAAATTAGAAGCAAAGATATAAAATTTACCTTACTTGGATTCCTATTGATGAGGTTTCCTCTTCCTTGAGATTTTAAACTCCTTTTAACTCTTTAATTATTAATTTTAGTTTGAAAGGAAGTATGAAATTGATGGAATTATTGTTTGGAAATTGGGAAGTGATGAAATTTTAGAAGGAAAGTGAAAGTAATTGATGCGAAGGTGGAGTGGAATTTTTGGCCACTTATGGAGAAAATGAAGAAGATATAAGTGTTCTAGATTTGTATAGAATTGAAATGTGGGTCCTTTTATTTTTAGAAATTTACACTTTAACCCCATATTTCTACTTATTTATACTTTAGCCCACTTAATTATACTAAACTTTAGGTTAATGGAAGATTTGAGAGGTCATTAATATTTCTTTACCCTTTAATTGTTTATTCTAATTTAAATTAAAAGAAAGGATTTGATGAAATTAGGATTTAGGGATAAAGAAGGAGAAATTGGATGGAAATGAAGGAAAATAGAAATAGAGAATTTTGATGAATAAGCTTTCGGTTATTTAAATAGAAGTGAGAAAAGAAACAACTTATTTTTGGCTCTCATTTCATTTAAAACCACTTTTGAGTGTGAACAAACCATAAATAGGAAATTTCTATTTTACCATTGACTTTTCTCTTTATTTAGGATTTGTCATTCTTTAAAATTCACTAACTTGTTACTCATTTTGAGTTCTATTTTTGGCATAATATTTAATTACATTTGGTAAGTAAGATTGTTCAAGCACTTCATTCTTGATATCTTAGGTTTATTGTATAAATATCTCTTTTGAAGTTAAGTTAAAATTTAAGTTCCTATAGGTGTTGTAATCAAATTTGAAAAAAAAAATCCTAGGTACTCTGATAGAATATTCTAGGGTGTTATAGTATCATTGATATATATCAGTTCCTAAATTGATGATTTCCAACTTCTAATAGCCCAAGGAATGGAGAGAAGTTGTTGAAATTCGAAGCTTCCACAAAATTCCCAAATTGTCACATAGGGTTTGAAATTTCAATCTTCAAATTGGGTGAGCAAATGAATTTCAAATTGAATCAAATTTAATGGATCATCTATTGGGAGTATTAGAAGTGGATTGGTGTAGGTTTTAGAAATTTTAGAGTTGATTTGTGAAAAACATTGGTTTTGGGCAGATTGGGTGAGCTCACTAACTCTAGGCTTGGTTTTTGTTTTAAGGACAAATGAACTCCAATGAATGTGAAATTCATATGGAGATTACTCTAAAGTGTTTGAAGGTGAATGGAAGGTGTTTGGGTGGTTTAGATGATAGTTTAGAAGAGAGATAAAAATCAGAGTTGGAGAAAAGCTTGCTACGAAAATTTCAAGAAGAAGCAAGAAGGAAGAAAGAGTTTGAGTGAATTTGAAATCTGAAAATTTAATTCAAATAAAAGATAAACATGGAAGGTAACATTCAAATTGAAATCATGTAAGAGAAGATTATAGCATTAAAGGGATATTTCAAAATTATAAATTAACAAAAACATTAAATGCAAGAATAGAAAATTATAAAGAAAGTAAAACAAACAAATGGAATTTAGAATTTCATATCATGTAGTCTACCTTTCCCTTTTCATACAAGTCTATATATAGGCTTTGCAAAACAGAAAATGAAAACTAATAGTAAATTAAAACAGCATAATCCATATTTGGCAAAACCAAAATTACTTTATCCATGTTTTGCCAAATCGGGTAAAAGACAAAAGTCATAAAAAGAGTTTAAAATAGCTTCTTTTGCACCCCAAATTCAGAATTCTCTCCCTTGTTCTTAAGCCTTCACGTGGAAAAGATTACTAAATGGACCATCTTTATTTAAACCATCCCAAAACAACCAATTCAAGTCTTCTTCTTCAACTATCACTAATTGGGCTGTATTTACCTTCAAGCAAAAGGGTTGGGCTATCATTTTCTTGCATGATTAAGTTTAGCCTAATTTCTTAAAGAAATGGATCATGGGCCCTGGACAAATGGGCTGCCATCTTGAACTCTCCATGGTGGACTGCATGCAAAGTAGTTGGACTAGAGGATTTACCTTAGGCCGGATTAGGTAGAGTTGGGTTTGATTTCTTTTGGATAATTAAATTGGGATCAAAGGTGCATAGATGAGGCTCATATATGCTTGTGACATGGGATGAATTCATGGGTTTAATCCTTGTAGAGAGGTGCACTAAATGTGAAAGATATGGACTATGAGATTCATCATGGGCTGAGCTTAATGGAGAAAGAATTGGACTTGGAAATACATAATTCTCCTCTCCTTAAAAATATTTATCCTCAAATCTGCATGTTTCAAATCTAAACACAAGAGTTAATATAAAAATTACTGTTGAGCTATCTTCCAAGTATTTTCAACTCAAGAATATCCTCAATCCATCCACACAAAGATGTCAATGATGCCATCTTTATGCATTCCAAATACCCAAACTGACCCAAGTATCCAATCCAACCATGAATCACCAATCAAAAGGAATTAGGGGCAACCTGTTGATAATGAAAAATACAAAAAATGGATATTCCTACTTTCTAACTAAAACTAATTTTACGATGATGAAGGGAAGTGATTAGGACTTAATCCCTAACTAGATTTTTTTTTTCTCTTTTTCCAATTCTTTTCTAGCTCATCAAAATGTCTCTTTAACCATACATAAGATGGATTCAAAATCCTCAAAAAAAGAGTCCCTTCCCATACATCAACATATACATAATCATTTCCAACATACCCATTCTATTTAAAATTCAACACTAATTGCATTTCATATTTTTGGTAGGACACTTCAAGAAATGGATCATATATGAAAGCTAGAGTCGTCTTGGTAAAAGAGTATTTAGTAAGTATGAGACCAAGGAATGGGGAGTTAAGTGGTGAGGGCTCAGTATCCGTTAAGAGTGGTGGTGGTGATGGCATTTTGGTTTGTGTGGGAGAAAGTGGTGGCGTTGGATGTTGGATTAGGGACAATTGTGGTGAAGATTGAGGTAGGCCTAGTGATGTTGTTTGAGGTTCATATGTGGGATGTTGTAGGGGTTTTTAAGGTGGATTTATGAGCTATTGTTGGGACATTTGAAGGTAACTTTCTAGTTTTTGTATTTAAAAGTCCAAACACTTAAATTCCTATTGTTAAGGTGTGGGTCGATGTATTTGTGGAGAGGTTTCAACCATATGATAAGATGTGCTCTCAAAGATATGCTCATTGTCATGATAGTTCCAAGCATTAGATAAAGATCAAGTATCATCATATGCATCATAAACTTTATGAGATACATAAAAGGTTAAATCCTTGAGATAATGATAATAATAGTGTTGTTGTTTAAGTCCATAATCATTCATAGGACTTGAAATTGAATAGTCATACCCATAAGAGTCCCAAGCACTAGAAAAATGATAAGCACTAATACTCTCTTCACTTGAACAAACTCCATAACCATAATACTTAGAGTAATCTTCATAATAAGACATGATTAATAATCCATAAATCCTAAAAAGAGAGCCTTGAAATGATTCAAACAAAACAGATTTAAACTAACCCTAAATAGCCCTAATGCAACCAACCCAACAACACAAATTTCAACCAAATGATGAATCCTCCCCTGTAATAGACATCCTTAACTAATAATCTACTCAACAAAATTACAATATGCAGAATATTTCTATCCACAATAATTACTAGGCAATAACCCACAATAAGCTCAACAATTACAAGTTGCAATAGGTGGAATCCTTATCAACCAAGCTTCAATCAAGAACTCTTATACTAAATGATGTATATCAGCCCATAAATTGATGAATTCCAAACTCCAATAGCCCAAGGAATAGAGAGAAGTTGCTAAAATTCGAAGCTTCCACAAAACCCCAAAATTATCACTTAGGGTTTGAAATTTCAATCTTCAAATTGGGTGAGCAAATGAATTTCAAATTGAATCAAATTTAATGTATCATCTATTGGGAGTATTAGGAGTGAATTGGTGTATGTTTTATAAATTTTAGAGTTGATTTGTGAAAAACGTTGATTTTGGGCAGATTGGGTGAGCTCACCAAGCTTACTCTAAACTTGATTTTGGTTTTAGGGCCAAATGAACTCCAATGAAGATGAAATTCATATGGGGATTACTTTAAGGTGCTTGAAGGTGAATGGAAGGTGTTTGGGTGATTTAGATGATGGTTTAGAAGAGAGATAAAAATCAGAGTTGGTGGATGGTGGGAGAGAAAAGCTTGCTACGAAAATTTCAAGAAGAAGGAAGAAGGAAAAAAAGAGTTTGAGTGAATTTGAAATATGAAAATTTAATTCAAATGAAAGACAAACATGGAAGGTAACATTCAAATTGAAATCATATAAGAGAAGACAATAGCATTAAAGGGAAATTTCGAAATTATAAATTGACAAAAACATTAAATGCAAGAATAGAAAATAATAAAGAAAGTAAAACCAACAAAAGGAATTTAGGGTTTCATATCATGTAGTATACCTTTCCCTTTTTATACAAGCCTATATATAGGCTTTAAAAAACAAAAAATGAAAACTAATAGTAAATTAAAAGAGCATAATCCATATTTGAAAAAACTCAACATTACTTTATCCATATTTTGTGAAATCGGGTAAAAAGACACAAGTCACAAAAAGAGTTTAAAATGGCTTTCTTTGCATCTCAAATTCAGAATTTCCTCCCTTGTTCTTAAGCCTTCACGTTGGAAAGAATACTAAATGGGCCATCTTTGCTTAAACTATCCCAAAACAGCCCATTCAAGTCTTTTTCTTCAATTATCACTAATTGGGCTAGATTTGCCTTCAAGCAAAAGGGTTGGGTTGCCATTTTCTTTCATGATTAATAATATATAATCAATCATCTCACATTTAGCTAAATATATTCTTTTATTGAAGTATAGTCTTTGTTTGATGATTTTCCTACATAAAAAAAATTGAATTGAGTGCTTGAATAGAATTTGTCTTTAATTAATTAGTTGCTTCTAATTATTCTGCTATATATAAGCGTCTATATATTTTTCAAACATTAAATCATTATTGATTATTTTTGCATTACAAGGATGACGTATAATTCTTGCTCAGGTTAATTTTAATTTAAATAGATAGTCAAATTATTCTTTTAATTAAAAATATTAATATTTTGCTTTTTTTCAAATATAAAAGATTGAAAATGAGTATGTAATGATTCAAGGTAGTTATGAAAATAATAGGTATAACTATCTATGATGGTGTACATCCCCTGGATCATGTGCAAAAAAATAATGCATGAGAAGCAATGGTACTATCAGAGATTGGCATTGAAGATCCATGAATAATAGCTCCTAATCTATCAAAGATCATAAGCAATCAATCATATTTATTAGTGAATGAAAATAGCTGATAAAATGGCAAGCTCAGTTCTTTTTTCTTCTATGCCTCAGGAAATGATGGTTTATTAGTTTTTGAAATCTCTACTTCTACCATCTCAAAGTTCCTTTCTTTCTCACATTCCAATGACAAAGAAATGAATTAAAGTTTAATTGAGCAAATGAATTGACTAGAAAAAGATTGAAAAGTCAGTTTTGAGTGATTTTGGCTTATGGGTATTATGTAATCATTGAAGGAGAGATTTAAGTTTATAAGAAAAGGTAGATGTGGTTAATAGAGGCAATTCTTTATCAAGTTATAACCATTGAAGGAGAGAACTAAGTTTATAAGAAAAGATGCATATGGTTAATATAGACAATTCTTTATCAGGTGCTTATTTATAAATTTATATTTTTCCAAAAACTTTTTTTCATTTTAATAATAATATCGACCTGTAGTTTCTTATTTATTTATTTATTTATTGTCCTTTTACATAATATCTTTTAGCTAGCTTTCTTGCATAGTTTTGGATAATGTTGAATTTGAGCAATTCTCTTTCAAGAGCCGATGCCGCAAGCTTGCACAATAACGATAAAAAGTTTTACTTTTACAGTCTTTAACTTTTTTTTTTTAAATTTTGAATTTCTCGATTTATTAGTTCATTGTTTGTGTGATTATTGTGTTGGTAATGGAGTTAATTAAAAAATAAATAAGATTGAATGTGATTAGTTCATTGTTTGCAAGCTCACTTTAGAAAAATAAATACAAAACTCACTTTAGAAAAACAAATACAAAACTCATAAATAAAATTGAATTTCTAGATTTATTAGTTAATTGTTTACAAGCTTTTTTTATTTTATAAGAGTTGTTTTCGTGAAATTTTTTAGTCCTGAATTTTTTTTTTCCAGAAATATAGTGATGAAATGTTTTATATATATATATATATATATATATATATATATATATATATATATATATATATATATATATGATATTTTATGGATTTATGATACAATTATTATCAGAATGTATGATGGTTTAATAGAATGCTTGGAAATGATGAATGTGATTTATATGTATTATATTGAATGGATAGGATTGATATGACTGATATGGGTTTTACGGGTGTCGTCGCCATTGGCATCTCCCGTGCCCTAGGATCGTCGCGGATTGGGAAACCAGGTCATTACAGATGTGGTATCAGAGCCCTAGGTTACAAAATGTGCATCTAAGTAACAAATGGATAGTGACTAGATACAGAATGGGGTAGAATTAAGAATACCATGGAGCATAGGATTTCCTTTGTCTTCCATTGATCTGATCTTCTGTTATATGTTTATATTTTGCGTTTTACTGTATTCTAAGACCATTTTCATTTTCTCAAATATTTTAGATATGTCAGATAGCGGAGACCGTGGTACCAGGGAGGCTGAGGTTGCCTCCAATGAGTCACTTATGAGAGAGATGAGTGTATCTGAAGGTCCGTCCCGATCCCAACAGGCTTCAGAGGATTCTGACAAGGGAGATGACCCTTGGAGGGTCGAGATGATAAGAGGGTTGATGGATCTTAGGAGAGAGATGGCTGAGATGAGGAGAGAGAGGCAGCAGGCATAGCCACCACCTGCTCCTGCAGTTGTTCAGCCATCTGTAGTATCAGAGGTTGTAGCACCCGCACCTGTACAGCCAGTAGGGGCTCAGAGGGAGCCAGCTGCATAGGGTGTTAGGAGGGAGATCCCTGAGGGCGGTGTTTCTATGTTTAGCTTTCTAAAGCTAAGTCTGCTAGAGTTTAGAGGGGAGAGAGGTGCTGATCCAGTAGACTTTCTAGAGGAGGTTGAGAAGGTAGTCAGGAGACTGCCTTGTTCTGAGCTCAGATCTGTTGAGTTAGTGGGATTATTACTGAAAGGGAAAGCCTGGACATGGTTTTCCAGACATATAGAGATCAGATTATAAGGTGAGCACCCTCTTACTTGGGCAGAGTTTCGCCAGGGATTAATACAGGAGTTCATTACTGAGGGTGTTAGGACCCGTCACTTGGTGAGTTTCGAGCAGTTAGAGCAAGGAGATCGCTCAGTTGAGGATTATTCAGAGGAGTTTATTCGGCTGAGTAGGTATGCTGCACACTTAGTCCTACAGAGGCAGATTAAATCAGTAAGTTCAAAAGGGGATTGAATGCGGCATTACACAATGCCTTACTTGCTACGGAGTTTACTTCGTTGACCACGATAGTGGATAAAGCTTCACAGATGGAAGAGAAATATAAGGCAGAAAGAGCTAAGAGGGATCAAAAGAGGAAGAACAACTCAGGGTCACAGAGTAAGAGAGGGGAGAGCAGTTTCCATTTTAGATAGGATGAGTCAGTGCCTAGATCAGAGCAGAGATCCTTGGGTAGTAACCAGAGGAGGAGATTTTAGGGTAGAGGTCAGCCCATGGTTCAGCCAGTACCTGCGTATTCTCAGAGTTCTTCAAGATCAGTGTCATAGGCATCCAGTGTCCCTATTTGTGGTTATTGTGGTAGGAGGCACGGAGGGGAGTGTTGGAGGAGATCAGGTGCATGTTTGAGATGTGGCCAGCAAGGCCATTTTATGAGCACATGTCCATTGAGGACCGACCAGCAGCCATCAGTTACGGTATCTCAGTCAACAGTTCAAACTAGTCAGAATATGGGCAGAGAGACAGTAGCCAAAGGCAGAGGTAGAGGGAGTCAGGCTTCCGGTAGTGGTCAGGCTCTAACTGGCAGAGGCCAAGGTAGAGTGTTTGCAGTTAACACTCAGGATGCTCAGAGATCAGATAATGTCATCACAGGTACTATTCTGGTTCAGAACGAGGCTGCGGATGCCTTATTCGATTCGGGTGCAACCCATTCATTTGTGTCCCCACATTTTGCACCCAAATTGAGTAAGGAGAGGCAGCTATTAGACATTCCTTTATCTGTTGACACTCCTATGGGAGAATCTGTGGATGTTGGCTATTACTATCCAGATTGCATAGTTGAGATGGATGATCGTATATTGTGTGTTGATTTGATTAATTGCCTGTGCTTGAATTGGATGTGATACTGGGGATGGATTGGTTGACTAGGCATCAGGAAGTGATAGATTGTTATAGGAAGAGGATTAAATTCCACCCTGAGGGGCAACAGGAGTTTGAATTTCAAGGTGACAGTCGGGAATTTCGGGTTAACCTCATTTCTTCTATTCAGGCTCGGAGATTGATAGGGAAAGGCTGTTCAGCCTACTTGGCCCATGTGATAGATGTGCAGAAATCATCTGTACATTTGGATCAGATATCGATAGTTCAGGAGTTTCCTGACGTCTTTCCTGAGGAGTTGCCAAGATTGCCCCCTGATAGGGAGATTGAGTTTGAGATTGAGGTGCATGTAGGCACAGATCCGATATCCATTCCACCTTACAGGATGGCTCCGGCAGAACTGAAAGAGCTGAAGGTTCAATTGCAGGAGCTATTGGATAGAGGATTCATCCGACCTAGTAGTTCTCCGTGGGATGCACCGGTTTTATTTGTAAGAAAGAAAGATGGCTTCTTGCGAATGTGTATCAATTATAGGCAGCTGAATAAAGTCACGGTAAAGAAAAAGTATCTATTGCCACGGCGATGACTTGTTTGATCAGCTGCAGGGTGCTAGCCATTTTTTGAAGATTGATTTGAGGTCTGGGTATCATCAACTGAAGATTCAGAGTGGAGATATACCCAAGTCTGCTTTTAGAACTCGCTATGGCCACTATGAGTTCCTAGTATTGCCATTCGGGTTGACAAATGCTCCAGCGGCTTTCATGGATTTGATGAACAGAGTGTTCAGTTCTTATTTGGATAGGTTTGTTATCCTCTTCATTGATGACATTCTTATTTATTCCAGGAGTAAGGAGGAACACAGGGAGCATTTGAGGATTGTTTTGCAGACACTTCAGGAGCATCAGCTATATGCTAAATTATCAAAGTGTAAATTCTGGTTAACATAAGTATGCTTTTTGGGGCATGTCATTTGTAAGGAGGGTATTATGGTAGACCCTCAGAAGATTGAAGCGGTTGCTAATTGGTCGCAGCCTACCAACATTTTAGAAGTACGTAGCTTTCTGGGTATGGCTGGATACTATCGGAGGTTTGTAAAAGACTTCTCCCGTATTGCATCTCCTTTGACTAGATTGATGAGAAAACAGGAGTCATATGTCTGGACGGATGAATGTGATTGGAGTTTTCAGACCTTAAAGTATTGTCTTACTAGTGCTCCGGTTTTGGCATTGCCAGTGGAGGATGAGAAGTATACTGTGTATTGTGATGCTTCAAGGATTGGCTTGAGGTGTGTTTTGATGCAGATAGGAAGGGTAATTGCTTATGCTTCTCGTCAGTTAAAGAAGAATGAAGCAAATTATCCTACTCATGATCTTGAGATGGCAGCAGTCATCTTTGCCTTGAAGATTTGGAGGCATTATCTATATGGGGCTAAATGTGAGATATATACTAATCACAAAAGTTGATAGTATATATTTCGGTAGAAGGATCTGAATCTGAGGCAGCGAAGATGGGTTGAACTTTTGAAAGATTATGACTGTGAAATTCTCTATCACCCAGAGAAAGCCAATGTAATGGCAGATGCCTTAAGCAGGAAATCGATGGGAAGTCTCGCTCACATTGTAGTTGGCCGGAGGCCATTGATTCGAGATTTGAGGTAGTTAGCTGATTATGGAGTAGAGTTAGATTTGGGTTTCCAGGATCGGAACCAGGCTCTGATAGCCCAATTTCGGGCAAGGTCACTATTGATTGATGACATAAAAGCGGCCTAGGATAGAGATCCTTATTTTCTGAAATTGAAGGGAGAGGTTCAGAGTGGACGGATGACCGAGTTCACTATTGATGATGAGATTTTGAGGTGTGGGAAACATATCTGTGTACCAGATTGTGATGAGATGCGAGATAGGATTATGCGTAAGGCATACCATTCTGCTTATAGTGTACATCCAGGTATTTTCAAGATGTACCATGATCTTAGAGGTGTTTATTGGTGTCCTGGGATGAAGAAAGATGTAGCTCGTTTTATATCAAAGTGCTTAGCCTATCAGCAGGTTAAGTTTGAGCATCAGAAGCCATCAAGGCTACTTCAGGAGATAGAGCTACCAGAATGGAAATGGGAACAGGTTACCATGGACTTCATAGTTGGTCTACCTCGAACTTCGAAGGGGTATGACTCTATATGGGTTATTGTGGATAGATTGACGAAGTCTGCACACTTTTTGGGGGTTAAGACTAACTATTCAGTAGCTCAGTATGCACAAGTGTATGTTGATGAGATTGTGTGTCTTCATGGAATTCCATTAGTGATCATATCTGATCGGGGTACACAGTTCATAGCCCGATTTTGGCGAAAGTTTCAAGAGGCTTTGGGTACCCAACTGTGGTTCAGTACTGCTTTCCATCCACAGACTGATGGGCAATCTGAGAGGACGATTCAAACCTTAGAAGATATGCTCAGGTTATATGTTTTGGATTTTAAAGGTAGTTGGGACTTGTGAGGCCTCGCGCGAGCGCCGACACGTCCGGGCCCGCCCCACTCCTTTCCGGATGGAAAAGGAGAGGGCATTTTGGGGCATCGGAGCGCTCATATAGGGGAAATTTCTCACGGAGGAGACGAGCTTAGCGCCTTTTTTTATTCGAAAATGATTTTGATTGAAGTCACCACCTTAAGTTGTTTTTGTTGGGAAAATTTAAGGAAAAAACCCATTTTGACTCCAATTTTATTCCAAAGGAAAAAATGCACTACTCCTTGAAACCAAAGAGGATTCGAGGACTAGGTTTTCGGTTGAACTTGGCTTTCAATTTTATCCTTGATTCAAAATGATTTTCATGAACAATTGTATAAGATGTATGAACAAGTAATCAAATATATGAACAATATAATCATAAGCAAGTAAAGTAATTAAAAGAAAACAATTAAAAGTTAATTATTACATCTTAAATACCTTGAAATAGGAGATATCAACTCTAGCCCTTATGGGTTCTAGGATGATCACACATTCCCCAAATAACATACAATAAATAAAGTTAAGCAAATAACTAAGGAAAAGGGATGGTTTTGTCATTTTTTGGATTTGAAGCTTTCATACAGCTTGCCTGCGTATCCC
>CANXYC010348792.1:0-24694 GCA_948193065.1 Aleurites moluccanus | reverse complement strand
AAATTGATGTTAGAAATGTTCAATTGGATAGGAATGAACAACTAATTGATGGTTAATTTGATGTGGAATTGTAGATTGAAGGAATTGGATTTTCAAAGTTTACTCAAATTAGGGATTTTGGTGAATTGGTGAAAATTAGCTATTGCATTGGTAATTGGAAGGCTTAGGTAAGTTTACATTGCATCAAATTACTTGAATTATTGATTGAATTGAATCCAATTAGCAAAATCCCTAAAGTGGCCGAACCTATTTTGCCCTAAAATGCCTTTGTATTTGTTTAGTTTTTACTTGAGTTTCCTTGCCAATTTGACCCTAATTTAATGTTGTTTAATCTTGCTTTTGATGCCCTTGTGTTATGGAACAATGTACCTTGTTATTGTGTTGAACCGGCAAGCCAATTTTGCTCCGAACCCTAACCTATTGGCTTGTCATTGTATGTTGCCTTGTGTTTGATAATTTGCCTAGTTTATTTGTCATTAGCTTAGTGGTTTGCATGCCATAGGCATACCAATTGAATACCATTGTCGTTGGCGATAATGATATGCCAATTGACCTATTAGTTTCGGCCACCGAACTCACTCTTGTTCCTTGCTTTATCTTATTATCACACTTGATTTTATTAATTGTAAATTACCTTTGACATTATAAATGATTTTATTGAATATTGATTGATTGATACCGAACCAATTACTATTTATTTATTGATATCCGAATGCCATTGTTGCTTATGGTATCCCTTGCTTTTGATCCTGTTATGGTTTGGCAGAAGTTCCGATTTGACAGGGGAGTGGGGAAATACTATCGACCTTGTGCACATTGTATATTTGTACCCTAGCTAGGAGGGGTTATGGTCCTGGCCATAGGGCCTGATTAGCCTTATGCTCATTTGATATTGGTGACCTACATGGTCCAGTGATATTGATTGATATGATACTGACGACCTATATGGTCAAGTGATATTGATGATTTGGTGACTGTTTGATTTCTTTTCATTCAGTCCATCTCATTATCTGCCTTTCCATATGTAATCGAATATATTTGCTATTTCTTGACCTTGACTGTATTTTGATAACCGTATTGTTTATAGTATATCATTTGGTTTATTCCTTGGCCTATTTATACCTATTTCATTATTATGATGCATGTAAATTCACTGAGTATCATCTATACTCACCCGTTTGATTGTTTACCCATTTCAGGAAAGGAGTAAGTTGCAGAATCCAAACATCCGTCTTCTGTGGATTTCTTTTGCAGTTTATCTTGTATAAATCTCGATTTCTATAATTATACTTGAGGTTTCTTTATTTTAGCTGCTCAATGGGTATGTATGGGTTAATTAGGAGATGAATATTGTGAATAATATATTGATAATTATATTATGAGTGATATGATAGATTATGATGTGATATGTGAATAATACAGCCAACTGCAGAATGTTTGACAGTTTAACAAAATGAGTACAGAACTGCATAATGAATGGTAATTAATAAATGAATAATTAATTGAGGTTTATAGATTGTGTAACGATACGGGGTTCTACGGGTGCTGGTCGCCATTGGCATTTTTCATGCCCTAGGACCATCTCGGGTCGGGGAATCGGGTCGTAACAAAACATGCAAGGGTTCAACATATAAAAATTCAAATCACAAGAGCAACTATACAGACCATGGTGACTCTCTAAATGTCACTCAGACTTACTGCCCATAATCCATCCGAACAGACCTGATAAATTTCACTCTCCACTGAGATATACTTATCCAAAATTCTTAAAATTTTACAGTCAATAACACAATATATAAAGAAACATTTTTTATGTTTACACCCTTGGCTCAATCTGCCTCAGTCATTCCCAGAAATTCCAAACAGACACAGACTTCCTGCAGAAGCACTAAACCAGACCAGTCTTGCTCATAGGGACATAACTCATCACACACACAGAATTCTGCCAAACTATTTTACAGAATTGAAGATAAGACATAAATTCATAACTTTCATGTTTTATACTTTACCAAATTGTTTCTTTAAGATTATGCAATCAGCTTCACAAAATCTTGCAACTAAAATTTATGGATTTATCAAATATTCTCATCCTTAATCAACTAATTCTTCAAACATACAATTAATAAAAATACAATAAAAATGGCAGATATTACAAGTAGATGTTGAATGGTCCAGTGTATTCTCCACCTAGCTTTTCCCTTGCATTATTTTAGCTTGGACGAACCAATTTAATGCTCAAATTCCATGATTTTTTAGTGAAAAAGCTATCTTATATTCTTGTTTGAGTTGTGTTTGTTGGATTATTGAATTGGCTAATTGTTCCTACCTTAGAATGTCATTACTTTCTTATTTAAACTTTGCATACCAAGTGTTTGATAAAATACTTCAATGAACTATATTTCATGTCCACCAAATGCTCGATGAAATGCCTATAAGAACTTTTTGCAACGATATTGGTTAGCAACTACCCTAGTCTTGATTGAATGTCATTACCATACTTCCTTATTGCTTTTATTACTTGATTACTTTGGTTTATTACTTGATTACTACTATATTGTTGATCAACTATTTTATGGATTTCCATTAGTTCATTAGTGCTTATTGATTAATACTGCTATCTTTTTTTCATTGATACCATGATTGTTGATTGATAAGTATTGAATCCTATTATACCAAAGACCTTATAATATAATAAAACTACTTATCAATGGGCAGTGAGTGAATACTATCAGCATTGTGCACAATAAATAAGCTGTGACCCTTGCTAGAAAGAAGTAATATTCTAGCCATAAGATTTGATCAACCTTATATTATAGACCATGTTTAAGCTATTAATATGTAGCTAATGATTTTATATAACGAGTTATATAGCCCTATTTTATGCCATGCTTCATGATTACTTGATTATATATGTTATCAATACTTTGTGACTAATATTTATATGATCCATGATTACCTATATTACTTATTTAATTTATTGACTATCTTGAGTATCTTATTTGATATTCTTATACCTTGATTATACATAAGCATTTGGTGGGTTAATCTTTTTTACTATCTAGTTATATGTGTATAATAACATATTTATGATTCACTGAATATATTTACTCATTATTTTAGTAGTTTAATATTTTCAGATTCAAGATAGATTAGAAGTGATTTCAAAGGCTTTCTTCTCCAACTTTTGAAATCAGTCACCATGCAAAATTACTATATCACTATATATTTTAATTTTGTAGAAAACTCCATACTACTTATTAGCTTGTTGTGTATTTTGTTATAAATCTAATATTAAGGCTATATATAATATTATAACTGTTAAATATATGGTAATGTGATGAGTTATAATAATATTAACTAATTATACATGAAATCAGATGAATATATTAATTAATAGATTTGACTATAATATGATAGCGATTAGCAAAGATTCTACGGATATTAATTGTATATATATTCTCACATTATAGGACTACCGTATTCTTAAATTGAGGACATAACAAATAACTCAAAATATTTATACTAATATGATCTATTAGATGTTATTACTTATTGTGTAGAATAAAATATATTTAATCATATTATCATGTTCAATATCAATTCTATATATAAATATAAAATATGTAATTGAATAAAAATAAAAATTAATATTACAATATTACAAAAGAAAATTACTTAATATTTTATTTTATTAATATCTTATATCTAAATTTAATATTTTACTTTATATTTATAATTTTATTTCACATAATATATACAGAAAATATCACGTGCAATGCACGTGTTAGGTGGCTAGGTTTTTTTTTTTTTTTTTTAATTATGCTAACACATTGTCATATATTTAATTATCATAATGATTATAAAAGTTGTTTTTATAATTTATATTACAAATTTTTTTGGGTGATAATAATTAAATGACTATGTTATTCTTATATTTTTATTTAATATTTTCGTAATCATAATTATTTACTTGAATTATCATAATATATTATACATATATATTCAGGTGGACAGATTATGCTTATTTTTCTTAAACAACAATTGTATAATTATCATTTACTTGAATTTATTTCAACTTCTCTTGCTGTTTTTAATATATTCCCTTTTTTCCATTGAAATTATTTAAAAAATAAAATAAATTTTAAAAATAGTAAAAAAAAAAAAATGAAAGCACTGCAACATTCATGACTTTGATACTGGATGTTGCAAAAATATAATTTAAATAAATTTATTAAATTTAAGAAAAATATAAGTAATAAATTTAAATAATAAAATCGCTTTATATATCAAAACAAAACATTTCTCTATAAAATATAGAAATTTTCTTTTTTTTAAAAAAAAAAAAAAACAAAGAAAATTTTATATTTGACTAAATTCTTCTTTGAAACACTTTGATAGCATTATCGGAGAGATTATTTGTCCTTTTAGTTAGGGATGGTAACGAGACAGGGGCGGAGGAGACATCTCCATTTCCATTCTCACTTTAGCAGAGAATCTTCATTTTTGTCCCCGTCTTATATACGGAGATAGTTTAATCTTCATCCCCATCTCCACAGAAATCTATATTCTCTACTTAAATTTTATATTACTAAATTTATATGTATTTATAAAATTCATAAATAATAATTAAAAATAAAAATAAATTTATTTTAAAAATACTAAGAAAATTTAGACATGCAAAATATCAACCAAACATAATCAAAATGTAAATATGCCTAATGCATTAAAAATATTTTTCAATATTATTTAATAAAATATTTAAAAATATTCTATAATTAATAAAATAAAATTAGATTTTTCATTTCCATTGTTTTTATAAAAACCCTAATACATAAATGTTATATATAAGGATAATTAAGTAATTATATTAAGTATATTTATGTAATTATAATATCAGATTCCCGCGGGGATGGGGACGGTGATCTCCATGGGTCGAGGAATACACTTCCTATCTCCGCTTCGTCCCCATTAGTATTTTCCATTCTCACTCTTATGAAAAGATAAATCGGAAAATCTTTATCCCGTTCGGAGTAAATTCATATGAAGAATGAGAATTTCCTGTCTCATTGTCATCCCTACTTTTAATAGAGGTGTTTTTATAAAAATTTATGATCAAATAAATAGCTCTACCAACAAACAAATCGATTATGTAAAAGATGAGATTAATAAACGAAATTTCATCTTTTAAAGAAAAGGATTAAGGATTTATTCAATGTGAAATATCACATGGTCCAAAAAATCTTTTCATTAAAATGATCGATTTTCATATGTTGATAAGATAATTTTGATGAAATATATAATTTTAAACGCTATAAAATTATAAAAGAAAATAAAGTTTATCTACCAAAATATAGTATTTTAAAGAAATTCATATGTCGACAATATAAGTTTCTATATTTATATCTATATTAAACGTAAAAATAGTATAAAGTACTTAAATTTTCAATTTTCAATTTAATTAATATTAGGGTTAATTACAATTTCTCCCCTATAAAATGACCCAATACACTAAATTTTTCATGACCTTTTAAAAATACACTAACTCCCCCTGACGAATGTTATAATATATTACTAGACCATTCTATCCAATTTTGCCGTTAATCAACTGTTAGCCAACCTTATAAGGATAGTAAAAAAATAGAAATACCTTACCTTGTAATTTTAATTAATTACATTATATTTTTCCTCTAATTTTTTTTTAGGATTAAAAAATATATTTTTATACTTTTGACAAATTTGAAAATAAAAATATTTTTTTAAAAATATTTAAAAAATATTTTTATTTTATTTTTTAAAAAATAACAAATAAAAAATAAAAATATTTTTTACTTTTTATTTTTAAATTTATCAAAAATATGAAAATGAATTTTTTATTTGTATTAAAAATTTTAAGAAGAAATAATTTAATTTCTCCTTAAATTATTTTTTTAAAATAAAAAATATTTTTTAAAAAAATATTTTTTAAAAAATATTTTTTTTATTTTTTATTTTAAAATTTGTCAAAAATATGAAAATAAATTTTTTAATCTTAAAAAAAATTAAGCAAAAATAGAATGTAATTAATTAAAAATAAATGATAAGGACATCTCTGTATTTTTACTATCCTTGTAGAATTGACTAAGGGTTGACTAATGACAAAATTGAACGAAATGGTCTAATAGTATATTATGACATTCGTCAAGGGGAAATTAGTGTATTTTTTAAAAGTCAAGAGGGATTTAGTATATTGAATCATTCTATATGAGAGAAATTGTAATTAACCATAATATTAGAGCATAATCACATTTTATATTTAATTGATATTTTGCATTTAGTAGGTGAGGTTGGACTTAGTTTATGTTTTTTTTCTTAAAAAAAAAATTATATTGGTCTTAGCATAGTTCTCAAATACAGTCCGATTTTAGAATTCGTGAACATTAAAGATCAGAGATTTAATCAGAATCAAATTGGTCGAATTAAAATTAAATCGAAAGCAAGCTTGGTTGGTCTCCTTCCAATCAATTCTTCTCTTTCAAATAATTTTCCAAGCACATCAAATCTTTATGTTGTCAATTATCACTTCTCACGCAATTAGAGTTATCACTTCTCACGCAATTAGAGGTACAAATGAGGCAAGTCTTTCGTGAGCAGTTAGATATTCAGTTCAATAAAAACTCAATTGTATTCAGTTCATTCTATAAATGAGTTAATGCTGAGTTTTATTCTAAGACTTGATGAATAAATGAGTCGAGTTTGAACAATGTTAGCTTGGCTTGATTAAACTCGTGAACAATTCGATTATAAACTCGTGAACAGGTTAGCAATCAGCTCGATTAATAGGCTCGAAAATAACTCGATTATTATTATTAGCCTAACAATTTTGACACTCCAAAAAATATATTGTGATATTATTATAATTTTTTTGGTAATTTAATTTGACTAAAATATGCATACTCCTAATTTTCTTATATTTACACTTTAAATATTTCTAAAAGAGAAATAAATTATATATTTAATTGTATTTTCAATTTTTAATAAAAGTCACTCTTTATTAGGAAAATTAGTATTACTTTTTTTTAACAATAAAATATAATGTGTTGAATCCCTTAGGTTTGATGTTAATTTTAATGATATCAAAATATGTTGATTGTATTAATTATGTTAACAATTTATTTGAGTTGGTTAAGGTAATGAAAATCATGATCCGTAATTAATCATAGGTTTAAAATATTTTAAAGAATACATATGTTAAGGAGGAGTATATTTAAGAAATGCAAAAGATTAGAATTTAAGTTGCAGGTTGCCGAAAAATAGCAGCCGCGACAAAATAAGTCGCACTCGCTATAAAATAAATCGCACCCGCTACTTAAAGTTACAGCCGCTACAAAAGAAGTTGCAGCCGCTACTAATGGAGCTCAAAGAGATAATAGCATTTTAGAAAAACAAGCAAAAAGTCGCAACCGCTATTTTTGTGTAGCTCCCGGCCGTTGGAAAAGCTGTCAACTGCATTAATTGACATTAAATGAAGCCAAACAACTATATTTCATCCAAAACTATAAATATGAGTTGGTGAAATGTTTAAAAATAAGAGAATAACAATTGAAAACTTATTATTTAACTGTTGCACCAAATCATTCATATTTATTATTTGAAAAACTTATTTATTGTAAAATCATTTTTGTGAGCTATTAGTTATAAATCTTTGAGTTAGTTAATGGGGTGTTTGGCAGAGCGATTGCTAAATGTGTGATTGGTGTAAAAGTGCGATTGACGATTAGCTTATAGCTGTTTATGAAATTTGCCGATTGAAGAGAAATTTTGCCATAATCGGAGTTTTTAGTTGGCCAATCAAACAACACAAATTTCTTCAATTGGCGACGTGCATATTGACAATCGGTAACTAGAAGTGTTTAGTTGGCCAATCAAACAGCCTCTAAGACTCATTGATTGTTTGAAAATTTAGAAAAAATAAAGGGGGATTCACTTCTTCATATTTTTTGTAATTCTTAAGAGTTTTAGTGTAAGCCTTATTAAAACAATTATATAAGTTTGAGTGTGAGTTTTTGATAAAACACTTGTAAATATTTGAAGTGTGAGTCTTTGAAAACACTTTATAAGGTTTGAGTGTGAGTCTAAACACTTGTATTTGATTTTACACCGGCAAAATGATCAAGCAAAATACTCAAGTGTGATTTTAAGGATTAAACGCAGGCAAGTATTGGTCGAACCACTGTAAAATTCTAATGTTTAATTTTTTTATTCCTTCCCCCATCTTATTAATTTTTAATTTTCTCTTAATTTATTAAACAATCAATTCACCCCTTTTTTGTTGCCGAAAGGACTTTCGTAATATTTATCATTTAATTCGTATGTCATATATATTTTAATTATTGGACTAGTTGAATAACATAAATATATAAAATATATAAGTAAATAGTTTAATGATATCATACAATTGTTCCTTATTCCAAAATCAATATTATATTATATTTTTTTAAAAATATGTAATTTTTAAATAAATATTATATAATTATAATTATATTTCTATGATACTAATAGAAATATAAATTAAGATTTTATTAGTATTATATAATTTAATATTTTAATTTTTAAAAGTTTATTTTTTATTAATTAACATCTTTAAGTTATATATAATGCTCAATTTTTTGATTTATTTTTTTTAACTAATTAAATATTTTTATTTTTTATATTAATTTTAAGTATTTTTTTATAGTTATATTATTAGAAATGAATATTTAGCCATAAACAAATTATAAGCGAACTTTAAAATGAGTCGAGTTTAAATTCGAAATCAATTAAATTCTAATGTATTAACGAGCTGAACTCGATTATAATTCACAAATAATCTTTTGATGAGTTGACTCGATCTCGTTTAATAATTAAATAAGTCGAATTTAAACATAATTTTTTTACTTGATTTAAAATTCGAACTCGAAAAAATATCAAACCGAATTTGAGCAAACTAAAACTCGACTCGGCTCGATTCGAATTGATTGTAGCCCTACACGCAATTAATCATTTTTGTTTTTTTTTTTTTCTTTTCTTTTCTTTTTCCATACTATTCACATGTATTCACTCTCATTGTGAAGTTCCAATGGTTCAATCGTCATGTCTTTTTATTCCTTCAGCTTTCAAAATAATATAATGACCAATAAGATTTCAAGATCTCACGGTTAGAAAAATGGTAATGGCCACATAATTCCTACACCCGCCATAATGAGATGCCATTTTCAATTTACCTCTTTTTTGCATTGTTATTATAATCGAACCGGACTGATCGGCCGGACCGATTTAAGGGGAACCAGCCTCATTTTTAGTTTCATCTGATTCTTTTATCTAGTAAGATGAAAATAGGCCCTCAATCTGATTGAACCGACTGAGTAACCAGTTGACCGAAACCAGATATAACTTTCAGTTAAAAAAAATTTTCTATTGAGATTTGAACCCCTTGTCTTATGGGAATACTTGTTAGAACATTAATTATCTAAACAAAATACGAATTGCTGCTAATTATATGACAAATATATATAAAATAATAAATTTAATAATATTTAATATATATAATATAGCTTTTATCCATAAAAAATATTATTTTAATTTAAAATAAATTATAATACAAAATTAATTTTAATAACCACCTTTCAACTTAAATTAACAATAAAATTTATTTTATTTAATTATTTATTTTTTATTTATAAAAAATAATTTAATTTAAAAGTAAAAAAAAAAGAGTTAACATTTATGGATTAATTTATATTTTTTCTTATATAATATTATATTTAATTATTTTCAATTTAATTTTAATTTAACCGATTCAATCTCGATTAAACATCTAATCCTCTAATCATCTATTTTTATTAGTTGTTTAACCGGTTCGAGTATGAGAATATTGTTCTCATGCCATTTTTCAATCTACTTCATTGCTTTATCTATCAACTGAGAAGAGTCCATTTTCATTTCATTCCTCTTGCTCTAACCAAAATCCGAGCAGATTTAGCTTCTAATGTTGATTTAAATACATGGAAAATCCTTAAACCTGCTTAAACCAACACATGTTTCCTTCAATCAACAACAATTGATGGCCATTAATACAGAGATCCATAAAAATGGCTCTAATTTGACTAATTTTAATTCTGCTAATTCGATTCGGTCACTCAGATAGTTAGATACCTAGTCGGATATAGAGATGTAAATGAGTTAAGTCATTCGTGAGTGATTCGGTGTTCGGCTCGATAAAAGCTCTTCCACGTTTGATTTATTTTATAAATGAATCAATATAAATAAGTTAAATTTGAGCAAATAAATAATGACTCAATGAATAAATAAATTAAATTTGAATAAAATTAAACTTGGCTCATTTAAATTCGTGAACAGCTCGATTATAAGTTCATAAACATGTTCAATTATTATTATTATTTGGCTAATAATTTTAAAACTTCAAAAAATATATTTTAATGCTCTTATAATTTTTTTGGTAATTCAATTTGACTAAAATATATATATTCTTAATTTTCTTATATACGTACTATAAATATTTTAAAAAAAATACATATTTAATTATATTTTTAATTTTTAATAAAAATTACTCTTTATTAGAAAATTTATTATTATCTTTTCTTAACAATAAAATAAATTATTCATTTATTTAATTTATAAATCATATACATTTTAATTATTAGATCAGTCGAATAACATAAATATATAAAATATATAGATAAATAGTTTGATAATATTATGTAATTATTTTTTTTTTCTAAAATCAATATTACATTATAATTTTAGAAAAATAGGTAACTTTTAAATAAATATTATATAATTGTAATTATATTTATGTAATCCTAATAGAGTTTTAAATTAATATTTTATTATTATTATATGAACTAATATTTTTATCTTTAAAAATATTATTAATTAACATATTTGAAATATATGTAATGGATGATTAAATTTTATTTTTACTTATTGTATGTTTTTCTTTTATGTTAGTTTATTTTCTATTATAATTATTTTATTAAAAATAAATATTCAGAAAGTTAAGTATTATGACTTGCTACAAATGAGTTTTAAAATAAGTTGAGATCGAATTCGAGTCTAACTCGATTATAATTTATTAATAAATAGAGATTGAGTCGAACTCGATTATAATTTATAAATAAATTTTTAATGAGTCGAACTCGAGCTTATTTAATAATTAACCGAACTGAACTTGAGTATAATTTTCAAATTCCATTTAGAACTCGAGTTAGAGAAAAGAAAATTGAACTGAGCCTGAGTAAGTTAAAGCTCAGTTCAGCTTGGCTCTATTACAGCTCTAGCTAGGTGGTCGAGTTTTTATTCAGATTAGTGAGTTCAGATAAAATATCATTTGACAATATTGGTTGGAGACCAATTCTCAATGAAACCGGCCAGTTCTAAAAAACATGGGTCTTAGCATGGAACGGTCTAATAATTGGATCCTGGCTTTTCTATTGTCTATATATGAACTTTTATTTCTAAAGTGCACTGGAGAACTTTAACTCTAAATTTTGCAAGCCTGAATGTTATTATTGGGATTAGACTTAAACAGTTCATGCCGGGATGTACTTGGTTGAATCACTGGTCTATTGTCACTGATCCGAATTGGACGGATTGAAATTCTTCAGTAAATCTAGTAAGAATTTTTTAAAACTTTATTTAATTTTGATTATTTCCAACTGATTTTTAGCTAAAATCAATCAGAAATTTTTTCTTTTTTTTCCAGTTCAAAACTGTTTGTTTAATCGAATCTGATCCTTTTTTCCCTCAACATCAGTGGAGGCAAATTGACTATCAACTTATTCTTGATTTTATATGTGCATTTATCAGTAGGTTATATTTAGATGCAGATACATTTTTAATGCAGGCAACGAGGCATTAAGCTCCAATTCAAGAAAAACCAACTTGAAATCGAAATTGATCCCATCAATTCAGGCCGGATTAAAAAAAAAATATTGTGGGTTGAGAGGCTCTGTATAATGCAGGCCTCATAAGCTGAGGCTTAAGCCCATAGCACGACTACCCGCAATTTAAAAATATAGAGTTTAAAATCAACAGCCAAGCTGATGATTGAGAATAGTGACAGAGACGTGGACAACAACTCATGATAGGTGGGTTGGTCATTGGTCTTTGGTCCCACACAGCACACTTATTCTCAACTTTGCACATAAGAAGTAGAAGAAGAAGCAATTGAATAGGATCAAGTGTCCAAAGACTCCATCTCATCACTCATCAACGGTCTTATTTTTAATTTTAATTTTAATTTTCTTTTGTCCCCACTTAATAGAGTTGAATGTCCACTACAAATGAAAATGCCGGCACATACGCCGATGATTTTTATTGTAATGGCCGTTACAGATTGTAAAATGGTAAGCTAAGTCCCCACACAAGATGGACTCTTTTTACCTTTACCCTTTATATTACTACCCCACGCCTTCTTATATAACTGCCCTCTCTTTTCTCCCTTAGCCCCATCACTCAACCAACACAATTCTCTCTCTCTATTTCTCTCTTTTTGTTCTTCAATAGTCAAACTATGGCTGAGGAGGTTCAGAAGACAACAGCTGCTGCCCAAGAACAGGTGCCTCAAGTAGAAGAAGAAGTGGTGGTGGTTGCTGATGTTCCTCAGCCTGAGAAAATGATGACACCAAACCCACCACCACTAACACCGCCGTCAGTGCCTGTGGTTGAGAAAGAAGCACCACTGGTTCCGGAGACTGAGGAGGAACCTTTGAAATTGAAGCCAAAGCAAGTCGAGGAAGCTAGTGTAGAAACTGAGGTATCAAAACCCAGTTGTTATAATAATGATGAGAAGATTCCTGAATCTGTTTCTTTTAAAGAAGAGAGTAATAAAGTTTCTGATCTTTTAGAGTCTGAGAAGAAAGCGCTTGATGATTTTAGACAATTAATTCAAGAAGCTCTTAAAAATCATGATTTTAGTGCTATAAAAACACCACCAACAGTGGCACCAACTAAAGAAGAAGAAGGAAATAAAGAAGCTGCAGAGGCGCCAGAGGAGGAGCCAAAACCAGCCCAAGAGGCAACACCGCCATCACCACAACATGAAGAACAACCTCAAGTTGTAGCAGCAGCAGAAACAAAAGACGAACAAGTCTTAAAAGATGAAAAAATTGAAATGGTGGACACTGAAGAAGATCAAAAGCTGGCTGATGCTGCTGCTGCGGATGATGATGGTGCAAAGACTGTTGAAGCCATTGAAGAGACTATAGTGGCAGTCTCTTCTTCGGCTCCACAGGAGCAGACTTCGCCTCCAGCGAATAAGGAACCAGAGGCAAAGTCTGCTTCAACAGTAGAGGAGGAAGCTAAGAATGTTATATCAGAGCCACCAGAGGAAGTGTCAATCTGGGGCATTCCGCTTCTAGCAGATGAAAGAAGCAATGTGATTCTTTTGAAATTCCTGCGTGCAAGGGATTTCAAAGTAAGAGATGCATTCATAATGCTAAAGAACACAATTAGATGGAGAAAGGAGTTTGGAATTGATGAATTGGTTGAACAAGATTTGGGTGATGATTTAGGAAAAGTGGTTTTCATGCATGGTTTTGATAAAGAAGGACACCCAGTATGTTACAATGTGTATGGAGAGTTTCAAGACAAGGAGCTTTACCAAAAGAGTTTTTCTGATGAGGAAAAAAGGAACAGATTCTTGAGATGGAGAATTCAGTTCTTGGAAAGGAGTATTAGAAAATTGGATTTCAACCCTGGAGGTATTTCCACCATTGTTCAGGTTAATGACTTGAAGAATTCTCCTGGACCTAGTAAAAGGGAGCTTAGACAAGCTACCAATCAAGCACTTCAATTGCTCCAAGACAACTATCCTGAATTTGTAGCAAAACAGGTATTTTCTATAGAAGTTTTCATTATATTAGCTTCTCTTAATTTTTATAATTAATTATTAAATATGTGCTCAGATTTGCATCAATTAGTTAAAATCACTAATTATTTAATAAATTGGAAGACCATATATCATTAATAAGTTGGGGGTGCCTAATTGGCATACAATATCATTTACGGTCTAATCTGCACAACTCGTAATTTTCTACTTGAATTGAGGCATGCAAGCCCGACCCATGAATAAGAATGCATATCTTTATTTATTTTAATTTACTAGAACGTGCATAAATTTGTACCTTCTAATTCTAGGTGTTCATCAACGTCCCTTGGTGGTACCTAGCTGTTAATAGAATGATAAGTCCATTTTTGACCCAGAGGACTAGAAGCAAGTTTGTATTTGCTGGTCCTTTCAAATCTGCAGAGACCCTTTTCAGGTATTGTAGTAGTAAAAACTTGTCTTTTGCACACACGAAGTGTTTGGAAGTGGTGAATTTAAAATTCTAACTTTTTACCGTGGTTTATTAGGTATATTGCTGCTGAGCAAATACCAGTCAAGTATGGAGGATTAAGTAAAGATGGAGAGTTTGGCACGGCTGATGCTGTTAATGAGATCACTGTGAAGCCAGCAGGAAAACATACAATTGAATTCCCTGTTTCTGAGGTATAAGATTCATTACTTTTTGTCTTTTCTGTACAATTTCTCTTTGTTTTTATTGTTTTGAAGAATCCAAGGAAACAAATTCTTAAAGAAAACAACTTTGATACACGTTTCATTGGATTCCCTCTTTAGTGCTAAATACAAGGTTTTCTTTTCTGAAAAATAAAAAAATTGTAAAAAAATTAAATCCTTAACACGATCTGGACCATAGACCAAAAAAAAGAATCTTAGCTTAATTGACTTTACATCCTTAAATGGATTGATAAATTGTGATTAGGTAATTAATCACATGTTAATCTAATTATTTAATATTAATTGATTTGCAGACATGCCTTCTAACTTGGGAAGTCCGAGTAGTAGGATGGGAAGTGAGCTATGGGGCAGAATTTGTACCTAGTGCTGAAGAAAGCTACACAGTTATAATTCAAAAAGGCAGAAAGGTTGCTGCAAATGAAGACCCAGTGGTCTGCAACAGTTATAAAATTGGCGAACCGGGTAAAGTAGTAATCACCATTGATAATCCAACCTCTAAGAAGAAGAAGCTCCTCTATAGATTGAAAACAAAGCTATCTTCTGAATAAATCAGCAGAAAGAGTTAATATAAAAAAGAAAATTTGATGATTTATGGATCTGCTGATTCAGAAAAAGAACAAGTTGTTTATTTTGTGTTTAATTATATAATTTTAGAGCTACTTTCTGAGAATTTCATTTTGTTGTAATGAATTTGGTGTTTGAATTTTTGTTGGCATGATGAAGCCATTGATATGTTTTTCATTTAGGGAGCAACATGTGTGGAGGGGACAGGGAAGAGAACATATATAAGAAACTTCATTGCAATTCTCATAACTTTTGTGGCTGCCTTTCTATTTTCCCTGTAATTAGGTATTTATCTTGGACATACTATGTGTTTTTTTGTTTATTTGGTATATTAATGAATATATTATTTATTTGTTTTCTCTTTTATGGATTTTTTTTATCATTATTATAATTTTGGGCACACTTTCTAACAAGTGATGTCATAGAGGTTTATTTATTATCTAATTGGTTAAAAAAAATTCAAATTATGTGAAAAATAAATATATAACTAATCAACCATTCCAAAATAAATATCCTAAATATAAAATATATGGTTATTAAGAGAAATTTTTTTAATTATTTTAACCCTTTTCTTAATTTATTAATTAATTTTTATATTTTTCAACATAATTTTAATTAAAATATTATTATTAACTTAAAATAAAATATAGTTTAAATTAAGAAATAAAATAATTAAATTAAAATATTTTTAAAAAAATTAAGATGTTTATTTTGAGATAGATGGAATATAATATAATTTAAAAAAAAAAAAAAAAAAGAAGAAGTGTACTCCCAATGTTTGTGGTGTTTGACCAGAAAACTTTGATGAAAATATGAAAAAAAAAATATGAATGTTATAATAATGGATATGAAATTAATTTGTTTATAGAGAAATTCATTAATTAGGTACCTTATACATTGTGAGTGTTTGAATAGGGTTGGAAAACGATAATTCCTAACTAATGATTTGAGATTTTTAATGAACACATTTCAAATTTTATTAGCAAGCGTTACACTTAAATACAATCACTAAATCAAATTTGTTATAAATATATTTTATTTACACATTCAAACGATTTTAGCTAAATAAATTTTAAAATAAATTATTATTAAATTATCAAAATTTAACTTAATTAATTAATTTATTGTTATTTTTTAATAAACACTATAAATTAAGAACAAAAAAAATTAATTTTTCAAAATAAAAATATTATTTTATTAATTTTAATAAATTTCAGAGATTGAATAATAATTTATCTTAAAAAATTTTAAAAATTAAATGTAAAAAAGAAAAAATATAGAATATATTATTAAATACTAAAAAATTAATTTTTTAAAATAAAAAAATTATTTCATCAATTTTATAAATGTTAAGAATTAAATATTAATTTTATATTAAAAAAATTTAAAAATTAACTTGTCTGTTTGACTCTTTGTTTTGCTCAATAAAAGAATCCTGTTTTCTTGTTGTTTGTGCACAGTTTCATTGGTTTTGATTTTTTTTTTTTTTTTTGTTAATTTTTATTTTTATGATTGTCCCGTGATGAAAAATTTAATGAAAATAAAGAATATTTTATTTTTTATAAAATTTTAACCTTAAAAATATTGAATGAGTAATTTATTTATAAAATCAAAATTGATAAATTATTTAATTAAATTTTCAAAAAATAAAAGCGAATTAGTTAATTAAATTAAATTTTACGGATAAAATAATAATTTATATTAAATTTTATAAATTAGTTTTTTTAATAATATTTAATAAAATTAAATATTAAATATGAAATATTGAATAATGTAAGTGATAAATTTTTTAAATTATAAAATTATTTAAAAAATATAATTAATTATATATATACTATTCCCCTAAAAAAATATAATTATGTTAATTATAAATTTTATTAATGTTTTTAGGATTTTAAATAAATACATATAAACTAACCAAAAAAATTTTATAAAATTAAAAATCTTTCAAACAAGCTTTAAAAGAAAATTCGTATCCTTTAAATAGAAATATACATCCAAGTAATCAAAGTCTTGGCACCAAGATGAATGGGATGTCGATCTCTCATTCTTTCTTTCTTTCTTTTTCTTGCAAATGCTCTTTTTATTCACAATAACTTAATTTCCCTAAACAATAAAAGCTTTATTGTAAGGAAAAGCTTTTGGCTGAGTTGTAGAAAGAACTCTAATGCCATGCCATGCTTGCTTGGCTTTGGCAAAGTGTGAATAATTAGGTGACCTAATGAACACTTTTTCCAAGAAATAAGATATTTGGAACCAACTATATATGCTAATTAAATAATTAATGGACCCATCTAATGCAGTTTTCATGTGCTAATTCTCAATTAAATCATTGCTTCACCCAAACAAACATGCTTTATGCATCAATTTCCATTTCTTAAACTCCTCTTTTGCACCTTTTTAGGCATGAACATAGGAGATGCTTTTTATTCCAAAGTGTTGATATAAAGTCATCATTAACAACTTTAATTTAGTAATAGTTTCCCTTAAAAAAAAAAAACTTCATTTTAGTTATTAAGAGAACAATTTTATTTATAAGTTCAAAACTTTGTTTTAAATAAAAAAATTATTTAATTAGCTTTTGATTTAGAAATAATAAAATTGCTTTAAAATAAATTGTGAATTCTTGGTTTCAGTTCTCAATTAAAATTAAATTATTAAAAGAAAATATTAATATAAAATATTAATTCAGTAAAATTAAAATTATTTTCAAAATTGTGAAATTATAAATTAAAATTCTTATTTAAATTAATTTATTAAAAAATTATGTTTAATAAGATAAATATTTAATAATTAAATTTTATAATTTAGTAACAGCATCATCTAAATACTCTTGCTCATTTTATTTTTAATTATTAATTATAAATTATTTGCAATAATTATTAATTATTATATAATATTAGTAATTAATTAAATTGAACACAACTTTAATTCTAATAGGTGCAAATGCAAAGGCAAAAGGTAACGAATGTAAAAGCCTGTCATGTATATATGAATTCAAAGTTGATTTAATTAAAATATTTTGAGACATAAAATAAATGATGGTCCAACCTAAGACAGAGAATAATGAAGTGAGAAAAAGGGCATTCTCTGGGCTGGCAAAGTTAAAAAAGCAAAGACAAAAGCATCGATCGATATGATGCGGTCGGGCTTCCAAATGGCAAAAATGAAGCAATAAAAAAGCAACGCCCGTATTAGTACACTGCCCTAAGGTGCCCAACCCCTACACAAATGTGCAACTTGCAAACCATGCGAAAGATGTCTATAAGAGCGGTTTGATTTACTGTGATGATTAATTATGAGCCGCCGACAGCCGACCGCAAGGGGTGAAGAGTCAAAAGATTGAAAATTATAGTTGAAGTGATTTTCTTTTAGAAAGATCGTTTCCTTAAGTGAGAAATTAATAGTTAAAATTATAATTAAATTATAAAATGATGGATATTATTTTATATATGATATTGTTAACATCGATTTAAAAAAAGAATATGATACATGAATCACGGATTTTCTAATCCGATATAAACAGTTTGAAAATACATTGAAATATTAATATATACAAGAAATTGAAAGTCCATTGGGCCTCAATTTAAATACTTAACTATTGAAAGACAACAGAGTAATCTTTATAAATCATTTACATTATGATTTGGTAATATTGCCACGTGTCTAGTGTGCACAATTGAACAGATGTGGGCACGATTGAAACAGTTATAGCTGCTTATCATGTAGTCGAACCACCCATTTAGCCATATATTAAGGAGCTCGACCTCAACCTACATTGCCCACTACAATCCCATAAACGAAGTAGTCACGTTCAATAATGGTTGAAGTATGATAAACGTGGCTCACTACCCAAATAATCGCATCTCAATTAGTATAAGTAAGGTTTTACAGATTCATTTTGGCTCTCTGCACACATATTAATCGGGTTAGGGTCCTCTCATAATCAGCGTTGGGTTTTGTTGACTGCAATTGTATTGAGCCATTAGACTGTAATAGGGACCTACTTTAAAACAATCAAAAGACAATTTATACTGTAATTTGGTTAATTATCAATTTAATATTAGCCATATTATTTTTAGTGTAAATATCTTTTTGATATGCCCAGTGGTACCATAAACTTAAGATAATAATTATGGCAAGAAACAACCAATTGACAAAAATCGTGAAACTATTGGAGAAGCAAGTAGGACATCAGTGATTGCTGTTGCTGATCCTCCTCATGAGGAGGTAGCCGATTCCAACCAAGTAGATCCCAATCTTGATTGGCAATCTATTGAACTAAGGGCTGCTACTTTGAGTACGGTTGATCAGAGGGCTATAGTAGATGGAATATCCCGTAAGAATCATGATTTATACATGGAAATGGTGCAACAATTGGCCACGGTAATGAGGCCAATGGTAGATGAAAACTGAACCGTGCAGAGCACAATTGATAGGTCTTTGGATCGGTTCACTACAACACTAACTCGTTTTACCGAGCTCATGGAAGGGAGAAATGATGACATGGCCGGTAGGAGGAATTTTGCTGAGCAATTCAAAAGGAATATTCCCAACTAGAGAGATAAGCCCAGATTTGTCGAGGTCAACCTACTCCGCTAAGCTGATAGAGAGGATCTCAATAGAGATTATTTATTGGGAGCTCTACATAACCCAAGTAATAACCAAAACCTACTATTTAATGTTATACCAGTTAAATATAATAGAAGGGATGAGGATACTTTATATGCAAGAGAAAATGATCAAAGGTCGTTCCCCTCAGCCGAATGATGATGTAATACCCTAAGAAGCTCTATCTTGTATGCATGAATTAATTCTCAGTTTATAGTTTAAAAATATTAAAATGATGAAAAATAATTTTAGAGACACAGTTAGAAAGCAAATGCAAAACTTTTTCGGAAATTATCGGTGTCGAGAACACTGCTGGAAAAATAGTAGTCCAGTTAATTTAAGAATTTTTGACCCAAATTTGGGGGGATCAAATAAGTTAATTTTATGTAAAATTATGGTGAAAAAAAAAGAGTTGAAAATTATTTTGGAACATTGAAAATAAGAATAATGACAAAATTATAAATAAAGACAACTTTGGGAGCAATTTTGGAAATCCATTATCTGGGATCCAAAAATGACTCAGAACTATTTATAAATAACAGAACAATTTAAAATAAAGTATTTCACTCCACACGCTCGAGGTTAAATCTAAACAGAATAGACAAAATAAATTACAGAAAGTTTTGGGGTCAAAAATACAAATAAGAAAAATTTTGAGCCAAAAGTACAATTAAATAAAGTTGTAGGATCCACCTATTCTAGAACTAAGCTAGGTGGCCGAAAATTATGGTGGAGGAGATGATTTTTTGATAGAAAAATGATTAATTGACTTATTAATTAATTAAATAGGTGCCAAATCACCAATTCTAGAAAATTTCATTTATTTTGTCTTCATTTTTATTTTTAGTTTGGCTTTATACAAATAAAAGAGGATGAAAAATAGGAAATGGAGAAGTTGTAGCCGAACTAAGTGGAAGGAGAAAAACCAAAAAGAAGTCTTCCAATTTTTCCATAGAAATCAACCAAAAATAGCTAGGAAATTGAAGAAGGAAGATGAAGGAAGAAAGGAAATTGGTATTTAAGCTTTATGGAGGAAGAAAGAAGATGGAATTTGAGAATTTAATATAAGATAATAATTCTAAACTTATCATTTTTTATAGTATTTAAGAGTTCTATAGCATGATTTGGCAACTAATTGAGGTAATTAAGTTAAAAATGTAAAGAATGAGTTAGGATTTATATAGTTTCTGGAATATGTTTGATGGCAGTAATTTGTGGCCCTTATTTCAAAATTTTAAATACTGAATTTGAGGATAGTTAAAACATAAAAGTTGTAGATAAATATATACTTAAGTAAAATAAATTTGTGAAATTTGAAGTGAGGAAAGAGTTATTGAGTAAAAACTGTGACTGACCTGAAATTAGGTTTTCTAGAAAATGTTACTGTGTTTTTATTGTACATAATGATAAAGACATAATTATAAGATGTATTCAACATTAAAAGTGTTCATTTATGTCTTATATATAAGCCAGTAAAAGGGTTTTGTAATTGGAATTGTGGTTTATGAGATATTAGGTGATAAGTTTAGACTGCCCGGATTAACTATTTAACAGAACATAGGTTACAAAGTTATATTAATATAAGGACCTTAAATTCTGAATTAGAGAAAGTGTTAAACATAAAAGATGATAATTTATGTGTTATATAAATTAATATAAAATGGTTTTGTAATTGGATAATTACTGAACTAATTATAGGCATAGAAATAGGGCATGTCTGGATAGAGATTTCAGGGCAGTAATTTAATTTTGGAAATTCATTAATAATTGTATAATGATCTAAAAATTCTGAAATATGGATATGTTATAATTTTATGTGTCTATTTTCAATAGGAAAAGGAATTTCAGTAATTGGTTAATTATTGATTGAGTTATTAGCAAAGGAACAATACTTGCCATAATAAGATTTGTAAACAAAATGCAAGCAGTAGGACTGATTATAGGTCTGAGTTTAAATTAATACCATAAATTGTGTAGTAATGATTTTAATGTAAAATTTGGATATGTTAGAACCATATATGTTAAGTTTAATTAGGAATAAGAATTGAAATAATTGGATAAGTGTAGAGAGAGATATGAGTAATAAAGCACAGGCTGCCAGTAAGGTTCTTTATTGGCAAAATCCTAGTAACTTGGAAATTTGAGTAATTTTCTTTAATATAAGTATAAATAATGTAATTTTATATTAAATAGTATCTAAATAAAAATTTATTTGGATATATAGAGTCAAGAATAAATAAGAGATGCGATGGTACCATAAGAGATAAGGCAAAGAATCAAGAATAAAGGAAAAAAGGGAAATGTTCAAGTTATAAGCTAAGGTGAGTAATGTATACATCATTATGCATACCATGTTTGATTTGTTGACCCATGAACATGTTTCCTTCTTGATTAAATGCCACTTTGTTATTGATAATCATTCTTTGATCTTCCTAAAGATTGAAATTTATCCATATTTATTGATTGCTATTGATATGGAAATGCCTTTATGTACTGATTGACAAGTAAACTAATGCGTATTGATCGAAAGTCATTATACCATAATGTTCCCAATGATTAATGTGTAGGAAATCGAAATCAGAAAAGTAGCGGAATAAAAAAAATTTATTCGATTTCCTCCAGGATCCATATGAAGATCGAGATCAGAAGGTTAAGGTTTATACCTTTGTTTGATGATTCAACTACAAGATTTGATTCTGAGTCAGGAGAAAAAGATTTTTCGCCTTCTACTTCTACGGTATCCACACGAATGGATCATCCCTCTTTTGATTCGTCTCATGAACAATAAAGGATATCTCTGAAATATTTTGCTAGATACGTCTAAGAGAATTAGGATTAGGGTTCAATTTCTTTTTCCATTTTTGAAAATCGGCAGAAAAAGTGTGTTAACCTAAAATAATCATCACATATATATTTATAGGCTTTTAACCCTAGTATTAGGTCAACTAATAAAATCTTAATTCGCTCCATCTGACTTGGGCTCGAATTTTGGGCTTATATTATTTCTTAGCTAAACCATTTAGCCTAATGCTTATTTTTAATCCAACTCATGAATTAAAATTCCTATCATTGATCCGATCTAAATGTGTGACTCTATAGGTTCCCATAACATTAGCAGTAACATAAAATCATATTTTATATCATAAGCAGTGAGCGGTGTTTAGCAACACATTAATGCTACCTAAGTCACGTGAATGTCAATAACTCGACATAACCTTTCTTGTGATAAAATTACCAAGTAATTAAATCCTTTTGTCCTAGATGTCTCGATTGAACACAAGTCATGGAATATATCATACTCGCATAGTTCAATCTTTATATTTTTGATACCTGAGTAGACTCCTAAATCAAATGACATCAATATCACATATCGACTCATTTGAGCATGGCCATGCATTTTAGGTCTCACTCAATCAAAGGGTCCAAAGACATAACTCTTGTTGTATAAGAGGGACAAATCCTATCTTGATCACTCAACATCCCTCTATATAATTTGTGGCATATCCAATTACTGTTTTTATAGTACATCCCGTTACGGAAGACGTTTAACAGTATCAAGATATACAACTCCTTATGTTGGGATTTTTGATGATCTCTAGTCAAAGGATCATACTATTATTGTCACTATGATAAATACTTATGACACTCATACAACAATCTATGCAGTATTCTTATGGTGGTTCAATCTAGTACATAGTTCTCCAACACGTACTTATGTATTGACTTGATATCTCATATCTATGACCATTGTCATCAGTCACTACATATACTAGTCTCGACGTATTATTGATATCCCATTTCACAATAATACTTGACTAGAGATGATTTTAGAATATTTTATTTTAGGGACATTATTATAATAATTTATATTATGTAGTTATTCAAATAATTATAATAATAAAAGTCATAAATATATAAATTATGATATAAAATATACCAAAAAAATCATCTGATGATTGGTCTTTAGGGCACAAATCCAACAATCTCCCACTTGCACTAAGACCAATCTGTCATGTATCTAATACCTAAGGACCTAGTGTGACGGTTATGCTTCTGTTGCGTCAGAGGCTTTGTAAGTGGGTCGGCGACATTGTCATCAGTTGGTACTTTGCATATCTTCACATCACCTCTCTCAATTATCTCCTGAATGATATGGAAGCGATGAAGTATATGTTTGGATTTCTGGTGAGATCTGGGTTCCTTAGCCTGTGTAATAGCTCCATTATTATCACAACAGAGCTCTACTAGATCAGCAATGCTAGGCATAACCCCCAAGTTCAGTAATGAACTTTTTAATCCAAACAGCTTCCTGTGCTGCATCAGAGGCAATAATATACTCGGCCTTTGTCATAGAGTAGGCTACAGTGGTCTGTTTTGAACTCTTCCATCTCATAGCTCCACCATTTACACAAAACACATAACTGGACTGCGATCGATAGTCATCCTTGTCAGTTTGGAAGCTAGCATCAGTGTAACCTATTAAATTTAGCTCTTCTTCACATCCATATATCAAAAACGTATCTTTAGTCCTTCTTAAGTACTCAAGAATGTTTTTGACAACAATCCAGTGACATTCACCTGGATCAACTTGATATCTACTAGTCAAGCTCAAGGCATATGAAACATCGGGACGAGTACATAACATGGCATACATGATAGATCCAATGGATGAAGCATATGGAAACTTACTCATGCATTGTCTCTCTTCGGGTGTTGTAGGACACTGATTCTTAAAGAGATGAATCCCATGCATCATAGGCAAGAATCCCTTTTTAGACTCTTGCATGCTAAACCGTTTTAGCTCTTTGTCTATGTATGTAATTTGACTTAGGCCAATTAATTTCCTTGATCTATCCCTATAGATCTTGATACCTAACACATAGGTAGCTTCGCCTAAGTCTTTCATGGAAAAACAACTTCCTAGCCAAATCTTTACAGATTGCAGTATAGGAATGTCATTTC